>OAMR01000006.1:4034081-4052275 GCA_900205405.1 Echinochloa crus-galli
GGGTTGGGTTTGGTTGGTCGTGAGGTTGATGAGATCTTCTTGGTGGCCGGGGAGGGGACGGTCAGAGTCAGACAGAGGTCACGACTAGGGTGAGACCAGACCATACCATCTCAGGATTGCTGGATCCTGTCTCTGCCGAACCGCAAGCATAACAGAACAGAACAGAGCAGAGCAGGGTCGATAGCACTGCTGCGTGCAAGCTGGTATTGTTGTCTGCTACAGTACAGTGCTACTCCAACATTGATTTCCTTGTTTCTGCATTGGATTGGATTGGATTGGATGCCCCTTCCTTCCTACGGGACAGAGCACTTTCCACCACCAAAAGGGAAAAGAAGGCAACCCTTTGGTCTGATTCTGAATCACAAAAAACGGAGGTCTGGTACGATGACTGTAGCAGTACAATGAGCAGATGATGATGCTTGATTTGGAGACATCCAGGAACATTCCGAAGCTGTGCTGCTGCAACCTGCCTGCCGGGTCTGTACTTTGTGGTGGCAAGTCCTGATCGAACCAGTAGCACTCGACTACTCGTGCTAGTTTGGACGCGGTCAGACAGAATCACAGTTACTGTCATTGATTGCATTCATAAAAAAAAATAACAATATATATATATACTTCTACTACAATGATTCAGTAGTCATGTTAATCGATCGATCTATACAGAAGAAATCGTCTAAAAAAACCACCTGGAACTGGAATCCTCCAAAAATAAAATTGTCCAAGAGGATCCCTGCCCGGTTAATCCTGACCGCTGGTTGCTTGGTGAGCTCAGCTGAGCCCAAGCGTCTGCACCAGGCCGCCCATCTGCAGCGCCGCGTCCTGCCACGGCACGGCGCCGCCGCGCTGCCGCCCCACGAACTCCATCACTTTGGCCAGCAAGCCGCCGTCACGCCGCTGCTGCTCGGCCGACCTGCTGCTGGCCGCGGCGCCGGCGGCCCTGTCGTTCTTGAGCAATGAGATGTAGGTGCCGAGGTCGTGCACGCTGGCGAGGTCTCCGACCTTGATGAAGTCGAGCGGGAGCTCCACGCCGACGTGGGTGTAGCAGGAGCCCCGCCATGGCCGGAGCACCTCCGTGGTGGCCTCGTTGAGGAAGATGCCCGGGAGCTTGGTGATGGGGTCGTGGACGTTGGCCACGCGCAGCGCCTTGACGCCGAGCTCGTCGCACCGTGCCTTGAACGCGGCGTTCCCGACCCTGGGCCCGCCGAAGGAGAACACGGTCACCGGCGCGCCGCGGTTGAGGCCGAGCTCGGCGAGGTCGTAGGCGAAGAGCAGCGCCAGGGCGCTGCCCATGCTGTGCCCCGCCACGGTGACGCTGACGTCGTCCTCGCCGGCGGGCCGGTCCTTGACGAGGCGGGACACCTCCCGGAGGAGCTGCTCCCGGCAGCTGCCGGCGCCGCCGAAGCGGCAGGTCTTGTCGGCGGAGGTGTAGAGGCTGAGGAACCCCGACTCGACCTTGACGTCGGGGCGCGGGTCGCAGGGGTCGAGGCGCGCCGGCTCGAGGGAGCTCATGAGGTTCGCCGCCCACTCCGCCGGCGTCACCGTGCCGCGGAACGAGACGAGCACGTCGCGGCGGCCGAGGCGCCGGCTCATCTCGTCGGTGGACACGGCGACGTAGCCGATCCACCGGCCGCGGCCGCTGGTGGAGGGCCCGGCCATGGCGGGCACGGTCACGTCGGGCGCCGCGTAGAGGTAGCGGGTGATCTCGTAGCCGGCGCCGGCCATGCCCACCGCCTCCAGCATCCGCTCGCGGCCGTACTTGCAGTTGAGGTAGCGGCGTGACGAGGGGTCAAGGTCGAACGCCTTGTAGCAGGCGTCGACGAGCTCGCCGTAGCGCGCCACCTCGGCGCGCAGCACCGGGTGCACGTGCACGCCGCCGGGGCCGCCCAGCAGGCCCGCCCAGTCGTCGCACCCCTGCACCTGCCGCCACATGCCGGCCACCGTCGCCGTGCTCGTGCTCGTGCTCCTCCGCGCCGCGCCGCGCCGAGGCGCCGCCGCCTCTACCGGCGCCGCGCACGCCGTCGCCGTCGCCGCTGCCGCTGCCGCTGCCGTCGTCGCCGCGCGGCACCGGACTCGCTGCTGCTGCGCGCGGCCGCATTGCTGGTGGTGGATCGCCGGCATTGCTGCTGCTGCTAGTGGTGCTTTGGTGGTGGCTGCCAAGGCCATGAGCTAGCTAGCAAGCTTCGCGCGCTGATGGAGCAGGCCGTGGGAACGCGACGACCATAGAGCTAGAGGAGGAAGAAGAAGGAATGGGGAGAGGAGGAGTGTTGCATGGTGGCGGGGCGGGGGCGTGGCTTATAAAGGATTGGAATTCACTTGCGGTGGCTTGCACGCATGTTCCAATCCCCTCCTCTCCCGCCACAGTGTCTCCCGTCTACAGCTACAGGGGAGGAGGGGAACTTTTGGATGGAAGCTGCTGCGGCCTCGCGCGTTTGCGCGCGCTTTTGGCAATAACTTGATGGGGGGCGACACGGCGACCTGCCCCGGGGCAAGCTGCCCCCAACCCCCTGGCATAATTGAGCAAAGTATACTCTGCTAATACGCGATCAGGAAGTAGTAGTACTAGCAAGCTACTGGGATTTCGATTGCTTCAGAGAACCCAAACAAAAGGGATGTAGTACTGTGATGATGGTGTTCGTCAGGTCAGGAATGGAAAATTGGGAAAAGCAGGGTGAAGAACACAGGGGTTCGGCAAAGTGATTGACCGGGAGATGGATTGGGATTGCCCCCGCGGCCTGAATTCTGACATATACTTTTGGGGCTCGGTTGGGTTGGGTTGGGTTTGGTTGGTCGTGAGGTTGATGAGATCTTCTTGGTGGTCAGAGTCAGAAAGAGGTCACGACTAGGGTGAGACCAGACCATGCCATGGGGGGATGGAATCTCAGGGTTGCTGGATCCTGTCTCTGCCGAACCGCAAGCAGAACAGAGCAGGGTCGATAGCAAGCACTGCTGCGTGCAAGCTGGTATTGTTGTCTGCTACAGTACAGTGCTACTCCAACATTGATTTCCTTGTTTCTGCATTGGATTGGATTGGATCCCCTTCCTTCCTACGGGACAGAGCACTTTCCAGTTTCCACCAGCAAAAGGGAAAAGAAGGCAACCCTTTGTTCTGATTCTCAATCACGAAAACGGAGGTCTGGTACGATGACTGTAGCTGTACAATGAGCAGATGATGATGCTTCATTTGGAGACATCCAGGAACATTCAGAAACTGTACTGCTGCAACCTGTCTGCCGGGGTTTTAGTGCCAAGTGCCCATGTCCTGATAAAACTAGTTTGGACGCGGTCAGACAAAATCACGGTTACTGTCATTGCGTTTTCATAAAAATAACAGCAACCGGCCCATGCATCTGTTCTCGGAGAACCTGACAGTAACACAGACGAGGGGCTGTTTCAACGCTTTCAGCTGAAAACGACCACACTCCCATTCACCGTCAAGGATTAAACCATTGCAGTGACTCATTTCTCCCTTTTTCCTCAGATGGGGTCTCACTCAAATGCCAAAAGATCAGTATATGTGGCACAGACTTTGAGCACCTCATTACTAATTCTACATACAGAATTGCCTGCTCTGTATAACTGTATTGGCCCCTACCTACAGTAGCAGGCAGGCACAGTATGGAATACCTTTTGGTATCTCTTCATTCAAAGAGAAATGGCACGTACGATTGGCCCATACCATACGTGCAACATCAATACTCCTGCTCGTTAGGATCGATCGATCGATCGGATGGATATTTATGCCGAAAAGTTTAGCCAATCTGGAGGCGATCAGGCGGCAATTAAGGGTGCTGGTTGGGGAAGCAGGTCGATCGATCGGCCGGCCATCCATCCATCATCCATGGACCTCGCCGGCGCCGACGTGGCCCAACCCAGGCCGCGCCGCCCACGACGCCCCCGCCGGGAGGCGACGTGGCCGCCCGGCCCACGACGCGAGGCCCTTTAGAGGGTGACGTGGGAAAAGCTCTGGGCAATTATTAGTGATGGTGCCGCGAGGGCTTGGACCCGGAGACATTTAGCGCCATTGATGATGATGCCATTAGCTCTAATCTGCTAGGGGAGGGAGGGAGGGGTCAACGGCCCCCGTCTGTCGCTCCCAAGCATAGTGTTGTTGTTTTTGACGATTTAAATGGGGGCGATGCCTGGATCCAACAGGGCCAGTGGAGTGAGAAGATTGATGCGTTCTCACGTGCGGTTCGTGGAACGCATAGGACTCGGTAGTCTGATCGGAAAATATCTAACTCTGATCAAGTTGTTTAAAAATAATATTATTATCTATGGCATATACTAAAATAAAATGTGATAAAGATTGCACGGTAGGTTTATAACGAGATACTCTCTCTGTTCCAGAATATCTCTAAAAATAGATGTGCTACGTTTAGCTTTTTGTAAAGTCAAACTTTTTTAAACTTTAACCAATAATAATGTCTCTAAAAATAAATTGAAAAAATATATATTATAATAGTTGATCTCACAATAAATATACTAACATATTTTTTATGTTACTAGTCTTCATAGTTATTTTGCTATTTATAATAAAAAATGTTTAACTTTGAAAAATCTAAATGTTGCTAGATTTTAGGACGGAGAGTAAATTTGAAGCATTGACTTTTTTTCTATAATTTTGGTCAAAATGAAAAGGTTTGATTTAAAACAGAAACAACAATTGCACTTTTCTAGCTTAAATATCATATAGGTACAATTTGTTCACCGAAGGGCCTTACAATCTGTGAAAAGTCATAGAGTGTTTGGACTTGCGTATCAAGTGAGCTGGTTGACCTAGCCAGCTCACGACGACAAGAGAGAAGAGCGAAGTTGTTAGTAATAAAGAAGTGGAGGCATGCAGCTCGAGTGTTGACTTGGGGGGTGGCGAGCGATCCACGCTGCTGCTACATCGCACACGGTTGGACATCCAGCTCGCAGCTGCTGCCGCTGCAGTTGCGCTGTTGGCATCCGTCATCAAGGCGTTGACGTTTTCCTCTCCCTCCCTGTACGTACGGCCGCGAGTGAACAGTCGATGACTGCACTGGTCACTGAGAGAGACTAGCTCACCCAATCTTTTTGCACATTAATTAACTAGACTAGAGACTGGGCCAGGGCAATACTGCTACATACAGTACTACAAGCCTACTGCTGGGAGTGCAGCGGCGAGCAGGGTGACGTAGCGCTCCGTTTAGGAGGAGGCCGTGTATGTGGCCCGGCCGCGCGTGTGGGTCCATCATGCATGGGAAGAGCACTGATTGAGCAAGCGTCATCTGTTGCTCACTGTAGCCGGCCGGCCTCTCGCTCGCTCTGTTGCTTGTGCAGTTGGTCATCCATCTGTCTCTCCTCATCAGCGCTTCTTCGAGGTTATTCCATGACTTGCCGGTACGTTGCTTGTCTCACGAAACCAACAAGTAAGCAAAAGAGAGTCACAATCTGGCAAGAAACTACCACCTAGTAGCTAGTACCGTACCTTAATTGAGAAATATTCTGAGATTGCATACATGATTATGTTTGACCACTGTGGTACACTACTAGTCACTAGCTGAATGTATAATATGAATGGGCATACTTTACTAGGTACGTACCATACTTACAAGCCACTGCCTCTGATCATTATGTTAACGGTAATTGTCCTCACCTGATCCGGATATACTACCTCCGTTGTAAATTGTAATTCGTTTGACTTTTTCTTTACCACAAGTTTGACCGTTTATCTTATTTAAAAACAATTACGTAAATATAGTCAAATTTAAGTTATTTTTAAAGAACTTTTGTTAACAAAGCAAAGCCGTCATAAAAAATATGATAATTTATACAAAAATTAAATAAGATGAACATTCAAACTTAGAATCAAAACAGTTAAATAAACTATAATATAAAACGGAGGGAGGGAGTATATATGTAACTGCCGGCCGTTACACAATGGCTGGACTGGAGCTCCGATCGCTGCAGGCGTTGCATGCGTGAAGACTAGCTGAAGGACCTAGCTGGGATGGTTGGGATTAATGATCGACAGAGAGTTGGACGGGCGGGCAATAGAAAGAGCAAGCTAAGGCGATCGATCGATGGGCGTCGTGGTCAGCGTGTAGAGCGGGCAGGACATTAAGGAGCTAGCTAGGGTGCGTGAGAGCGGACATGGCTGACTTCGAATGAAGCTGACGTGGGTCGTACAGAGCCCCGTCGACTTGGCGTGTTTCTGGCCAGCCAACTCGAGCCTACGAGCTCTTAATAACTCCGCGTCAACCGAAAGCGATCGCCGGCCGGGGCGATCCATCCGTCCATGTCCATCGATCGCCATCGCTACCTCACCCGTCCTGCCCTCATCGATCAACAGATCGATCGATCGAGGAATTGTTAAGTATAAAAAAAACAGAGGAATTGATCGAAAGATAGCCTCGACGGCGACGTGCGTGCGCGGTTAATATATATGTATGTATATATATATGCTTACTAGTACGAACTCTAGTTGTTATTAGGCGCTGCACGCCGGGCAGGAACATTATTATTGCCCGGCAGGTCGTCGATAATGTCCGGGCGGGCCGGTCCAGGGTTGGCGCAACGCACAAACGACGTGAGCGGGCACGGACGTTGTTCCATGGCAAGGAGGCCGGGTCGGGGCTCCATCTCGCCCCTGTCTGGCCGGCCGCGCGCGGCTGGTCGTGTCATAGTGCATTGTGGCGTCGGACGACGACTCCCTTTAGCTGCCTTTATATTAGACCGGCCGGTCGACGGACCGGGTGCAATGTAACGTGGCCAGGCCCCTCCTCGATCGAGTCCTCGCAAATGCAGATTAAAGCTTCCATATAAGTATATGCATGCACCCCGGCCGCCTGCTGGTCCTGTACTTGCGTGCGTGTGTGTGTATAATATAGAGTATGTGTGTGTGGCGTGGTAAGCGTCCGGATCATGCATGCAACTTGACGCGATCTTTTGGACTCGGCCGGCCGGCTAACCGCAGCCGCCGACGACCGACCAACCCGTGTCGTCGTCGAGTACGGCCGACCGGCGCGGCTGGTGGTCCTGCGGCAAAGGAGCCACGGTTGTTCGGTGCACGACACGCACGCGCCTCGGTCGTCCATCGCTTTGTCGTGTACATACTACGTGCCGTTTTCCGGAAACCTGGGAAGGTAGGCGTACGTACGTACGTATAGGTGCTCGATCGCACGCTATTTGCGTGCGTGCGTACTACGTGGCATCTTTCATCGACTGCCTTATCTTATCGTGTGTATGCCGTGTATACAGATTCCCGTATACGTACGTACGTAAGGAGCGAGTAGCGCTGGCTATGTATAGGTGTAAAGTCCAAGTTACGATACGATCAAGATCCATCCGTCCGACGACGGACGGACTATATGATGATGATGATCCCGATCCGAGCTTACTTGCAGCGGCGGCCTCCAAGCTTACTTTCGTGGTCGTGGGGGGCGTCGTGTCTGCGCCACACGAACATTTGAACAAATGTGCCTGGCAAGGCGATACAGAGATCGGAGACGGAGCTGCCGGCCATTACACGCTCCCTTGTCGATTGAGAGATCCCCCGAATGGAGAAAAAGGCGCATTGATGATGCCACCATGCCGGTGTTCGGCCTCGCCGCGCGCATTCAAGTCTTCCTTTGACCGCAATGAATCGATCGGCCGCATTGATCGAACACGCTGGCTTAATTTGCTTTGCCTTTGCGTTGCTGCTGATGTGTTCCCGCGGCAGGCACAGGCACGCAGCTGCAAGTCATCTTCTCTTGAAAGCGAGCGAGCAAGCGAGTGGCAGCTGCCTGCAAGCTACTCCGGAGTACTACTGCCGGAGGAGTATCATAATGTTGGTTCACCTTCACCCGACCAGAGTCGTCTTCGCGCGCGGTGGCAGTACGTCTCCGAGCCGAGTTTTTCACCGCATTCCGATGCGGTGCACGTACGTACGCATCCAATTCCCGGCCAGTCTAATCCAACCCACACACCGTAAATAAGCACGATAATGCAGGCACCTTTTCTTCGTGCTTGCACAGATGATTGCCCTCGTATGTCGTATCTGCATCCGAGACTGACTGCACGTACAATAGGGGCCGGCCAGCTGCCGCCTCGCATTCACGCATATGCCATCTTATCTTATTACTACTACTACAGGCAGCAAGACTGTATGAGCCCCGTCCTGGGCGGCGCCCGGTTGACAATGCGTGTCTGAACGACGACGACGACGCCACGGCGTCGACGGCGTGCGCGCAGTTCGTACGTGCTCTGTTCCTCTGATCACGCATGCGACGACGACGACGGCCGTATATACAGAGCTTCGTTCCTCCTTCTGACACCTGGCCACTGTACGCCTAAACCACGCCAACCTAGGTACGGCCCAGCTCTCGATCGCACACGTGTACGTACAGTACGCACGCCGCCGTCGTTGGCAGGTGGCAGTAGGTGCCCCTGTCGATCCATCGCTGCTTCACGCCTGCATGCATTTGCATTTGCTTGGCTTACTTGCTTGCCTGCTGCGGCCTAGCTTATTGCACGCCATCCAGCAGCTTAATTAGCTACTCCAGCACCGCCGTCGATGATGCATCGTTATCATATAACATCCACCGGCAACGTACGACGGGGAGATCAAGCGTCTCTCGCTTGGCAACCTTTCGTCAAGCCGAGGCGGTGCTCGATCGTACCCGTCTTAGCCTTTCCACAACACATTGCCGGAGTTGAAGACAGAGGAGACAGTTGAACTTGTCTCCTCAGGGAATTGAAAATGTGCGGAAATCCCTGCACGCAACAGCTATAGTACTCTGCAGTCTGCACCGTGGACCGTGGTTGACCCGTGCAGAGAGACAAGCAGAGAGCAGTGACAGTGCAGAGAGAGAGCAGCGGGTGTGTGGCTATTTGGCGGGCCAAGCCCACTCGACCAAGAAGAGAGAGGCGGACGAGAATTGGGCCAAAACTATTGGTTGCTGCTGCCAAGGCCCCAGCCGCGCGCCTGCCGCTCTCAGTCATGGGCCTCAAAGACCGAGAGTCCTTGGGCTTTTTGATCTTTTGGGTAACGTCAGGGCCACAGCCCAAAGTAGAAGAAGAACAGGATCAACCCCAAGTACATTTCAATTCTGGGATGCGGCGGTGTTCGATACGGGGAGCTAACCTCTGGACGAACCTTCCTTCTTGGTGCCCGGCCGGTGCGTGCAGAAATTTTGAGCGGGACGGAACGGAACGGGACGGGACTGGGCCTGCTAGCTGCTGCTGATGAAACGATCGAGCGAGGAGAGAAGAACAATAATGCATGCGTGCGTACATACGTGCTGTGTCTTTATGTGTGTGTGCGTGCACGTGTCTCAATTCGCTACGTCAGATCGATTGGAATTTCCAAGGGGATGAAAAAGGAATTGAAAGGGAAAGCAGCTAGGTTGATCGATCGGCTCGACTCGAATTGGCACATCATCAGAGAGATTCTGGCCTTACTAAATGCATGATCGATCGAGCAAGCAAGCAATCGCTAGGTTCATCAGCGCTTGGATCAGCACGTACTCCTAAAGTCACAAACGATATGCATACATGTCATGCTGATCCATCGCATCGAATATGCCTGCCCACGAAATGCACCTGCGCGCCTTTTGGTTTCGGCTTGTGGTCATCGATGACGACCACTTCTTTCCTCGAGAGATAGATACAGTATATAATCATCTGTGATCTATCCTCTCCAATCCATGGCGGTGCGTGGTGTGCATGCCACCTATACTCCGATCGATCAGCAACGCAAGCAAGCTGGGTCCAGGAGATATATAAACGTACTGTACTGTTTAATCTAATCTTCCAATATGATGGATTGATGCTGCATTACGTGCCTGGACCGACCATCATCTCTAGCTCCTTGGCGGCGGCGGGCGTCATCACGCACGATTATATTCCTCTTTTGGTTCTTTCCAATCCAACAATCTGATGGAGACGATGCCACACACAACCTTTCTGCACCGATCGAATAATCGTTTCGTTTTGCCACACCTTTTTTTTTCCCCCAAGGAGATGACGACGGCGAAAAGCGATGGATAGTTTTTGCAGCGGATATATGGCCGGATGCCATGGGATGGGCCACGGAAGCTTCGTTATTATTTGCTCGCTTTCTGCTTTCAGCTGGGGCCCGGCCGGCTACGTACTGAAAATTTGCAGCGCTTTATTGTGCTCGCATCGCGTCGCATGGGATGAGGAGGTTGGTGAGGAGCTCTGAATACGTATGTGTTGTAAATTGTAAATCCTCCTCCGATCCGTCGCATCCATGGCTGCCTGTATCCTCATCACCTTCTGGCTGTCACACACCAGCGAATCAGCATGTATCCAATGACATACGGAGTACGAGTACTTGATAGTATATCCACAGGTGCGCTGTTGTTCTCTGACAGATGGAATGGAATTCAGTGCAAGTACGGGGAAATCTAGAAATGTTTTTTAAAAAACCCGGTAGTATGAATTTAAAAGTAGTCCTGCTGCCGGCAAGTCAATGGCAAGGAAAGTCTTGCACCTGTAACTTCCAAGTTACCCTTTTTTTTGTTTTAGACAGAATTGTCGTAGTAGTAGTAGTAGAGTAAAACTCACCTTCAATCATGTTGACCTGTTTCATAAGTCATGGGGCCTGTGGCAAGCGAGTCAAAATGCCCCTCGTTAATGAATGCAAATGCTCTAGTTACATGACCTTTGGTTGAAACAGGAAGCGCTGGAATTCTCAGACTTCGGACAACCACAAAGTATAAAACGCAATGTGGAGGAAGCTTCATCCAGCGGCCACAGTAGTTTATTCAGTAAGTTAGATGCTGTACTACCTGGTAACGCTTCATATTTTACTTCTCATCATAGTTACATACATGACCATGCAAATGTATCAGCAACACTGCTTGAAACAAAATTTTGATACTAATATGCTATAATCTATATCTACTCAACTGATTATTATAATCTACTACACCTGGTTGATCTCAGACTCTCAGAGCATGCCTATCCAAGGCTGAGTAATAAACGTTAAGTTCTAATCTACTAAACTGGTAGTTATAATCTACTACACTGGTCTCATAAATAACAATGCCAGTCTCGGTTGATCTCAGAGCAAACCTATCCAAGGCTGTGTACAACAACGCCGAGATCTTCAAGTAATCCTCATCAGAATGGTATGCAGATGGCCTAAACTCTTCTACTTACAGAAAATTATGTAATCTGTGACCCATATTGCACATAGAGCATGCAAGTGATCCTAACATATGTACAACAGAGATGGCAGGCGGCACCAATATATTTATACAGCGTCCTCTGCAGCTGAGGAATCATGGGTGAGCTGCTCCTGTTTTCGCGTTTCTATAACCTTTTGCATGGCATACTGACACCTACAAACCATAAAGGTCAATTTCTGTTAGACATTCTTTGAACTTTTTTTGTACAGTTACTGATTTCGCAAATAAGGATGCATAGCATTCACTGGCTAAGTCATACAGTTATTCTTGCCAAACTGCAATATATACTCCAAGGTGTGCGTAATTTCAACACTGCTAATATAGGATGATCTGAAATTCATACTATTTTTTCATTTGAAATAGCGCAGACTTTATCCTTAAATATATAGAACTTCCACGAGAGATCGAGAGCAGAGTTTTTGAGGGCATACCTCCAAGGGAGATGATCAAGGAACATGCGAGGCGTCACAACAAGGTCCATGAAATCTTTCCGATTAGCAACAAATGCTTTGTAACTCTTGTTCTTGTGACGAGTCACAGTTGTTTTCTGCAACAGAGAAGTATTTTTCTTCACTGGAACAACATGAACAACAAGCCCAGGAAGATAAACTTCCGGTGCCTGTCCTTCAGATGAGCTTATAGTACTGATCTGGTCATTTGAAGCAGTCGTGAGTTCAGTACCATTATTTAAATGAGGTGGTCTGTACCCCTCACCACATTCACAAAAGCCATCTTCTCGAAATCGGTCATCTGACTCATCTCTGTGTGCAGGTGCACTACTAGCTTCTCTGCAGTGTGAAACATCCAAGAAACTGCGGGAACTAACAATGCATTTCCCTCCATCACTGGCAGAAGTCATTCTAGATCTGCCCAGTTCATAATTAATTGCTGCTGTGGAGCTAACTCGATATTTTGGGGTATTTACCAAGCAAGATATTGCTTTTCCAAAGAGAAATAAGCCACCTCTTATTGTATGCATTGGATTCCTTCCGCGCATCTGGTCATTACTTAGCTTAGCATCACTGACTGTCTGCAGAGCACCAACTGAAGCACAATTATCTATTACATTTTTCTCATCTGTTCTCGCACCTGTGATTCCACCAACTAGTTTACCCACTTTAGCAGAATTAGGTGAAGCATCCTTTGAGAGAGCTTTCACAGCCAAGCCACGCAATCTAATCACTGAGTTTATGGATAATCGTGCAGAAAATTCATCATTGTGGACGATGCTGTAAGTGATGGACGGTTTATCAGAAATCATATGTTGCCGCCAATGCCAGCATTGCAAATAAATAACTAAATTCCACTTGTAAAGGATTTTCGATTTCACCTGGTAACAAATTGTGAGCATGCATCTGCTATGACATAATCCACACATGGTGCGGCTCCATATGCATACACATGTAGTTTCGGGAAGCGTCCGTATAGCTGTGTTTTAGTATACAAAAATGACTCAATTTCACGAGAATAAACGGAAACAATACAGTAACGAAGCTATGCATTCTAGAAAAACCTTCAGTATTTCTTGTTCCATTTATTGTCCAATGGCCGAACATTTTGCATATTTTGAACCCAGCATTGCAAAGGAGTTGTTTGTTCCAATAAGAAAGTTCTTTTTTTGGGCTAATTTAGTAAGCTCATTTTCCTATGTGTGATCTGATATAGAACTGCCCTAAATATTCAGTAGACAAATCATACAGGTCCCCTCTAAAATTCCCCTATTCTGGTTGTACCTCATCTAGTTGCCCTACATTTCAGCACCTCATTCAAGAAAATGAATCCTAATACATCATCATCAGTAGGCTCTGTTGCAGCAGCCACAGATTCCCATGGTGAACTGAACAGTCAACAATTGCACTAATACAAACAACAAACTAAGACAGAAATATTTAAGTGAATCATCTAAGAAAGGTTTCACTCGAGTATATAACTAAAAAATGACAAATCAACATCATCAAGTGACTTGAAATAAAATTCCTTGTATGTTGAAAAATAAATAAACTTACCTTAATACCAAGAAGTGCCGCCACTGAACCTCCTAAAGAATGTCCAACAATTTCAATGTTGTATCCATGGCACTCACAACCATCCCCAAGAAGAGAAGACAAGAATCCAGCTGTCGCTGAGCCTGGCTTATCTGCAGGCAGTTCCATGACAGCTGCTAAGTTATGGTGATGCATTGCCTTTTGTCAAAGAATAAGGTGCTGGGGTAAATAAAAAAAATATACTGTTGTTAAAAAAATATTCATTGCAGCAATGGAGGTATCCTTGTTTTTATTTAATGCAGTACTAGGTCCTGGCCTAATATTACTTTTAAATTAAGAAGAAAGAAAAAGAAACATATCTAGATAATCTAACATGCTCTGCACTCAAAAGAGAAAATAATGCATGTTTTCTTGCTAACCTTGATGTATGGGCTGTCCCTCAAGTACTGCGTACAGCTCTCGAGCTGATTCAACAATTCCTGCATGTCCATAGTGTGGAAAAGATGAGAGAACGGTATTCTTCAGTTGAGGGGACAAGTGAGCAGAACTGCAATAGAACAAATAATCTCATCAGGCAAAAGAAGAGTTGAATTCATAATTGAGTTCACAGGTGACCTCAAGGCCATAGTGACTCAGATCAACTTCCTAGGACATTTCAGGAGGCCTGTTCATTCAGCGTACTAGGGATAATATGGTCTAAAAATCATTAATCGGTATATGTTCAGTCACCCCCCTAATAGGCTAGTTTCAGAACATAGATGCAAGCGAGGTTCCCTGATGATGTGAATGACAAATAGAGGTCATTCATTCATTCTTTTGTATACATTTTTGCAAAAAGGAAATCTGATTTAGCCTAAATGAGTTACAGTACAACAAATAAGGCGAAGGTACAGTGAGTTACTTGATTAACCCATCCAAGTCATCCACCGTAAGGGTACATTCCTTACACAAGCCATCGGTTATAACATCTTCTGGTGTCTCAGTTCCACGGATAGCAATTACTACTGTACTCAACTCATGTAAAACAACAACAAAGTAGGCAGCCTCGCGTTTTGTCTGCAAGAAGAAAAGAAGAGAACTCTTCTCAAAAAAGAAAAGAACTTGATCACAACATACTGTAACTATAGTGAATAGTTTGATATAGAGGACGAGCTGATTTACCTGGTTAACACGACCTTTTCGAAGGACTTCTGGGGCCACATTGGCATATTTTAGGAAAGCAGCTGCATGGCCTCTCCAGCAGTTATCGCCTTCAAGTATTGGTCGTCTGCAGAAGTAAAGTTCTACAAGCATGATTATGCATCCTTCAACAAATGAAACATATTTTGGAGCTCCAGTTTGTTGGCTTGTTGCTCCAACTTTCTTTTTTTTTTAAAAAAAACGACTTTACTTTTGAATGCAACGAAGGAAGTGAGGACAATTCCTACAAATCATTATATGCTTTCGCCAATCAATTCAGGACGCTATTCTGCAAGTCTGCATTCTTCTCGCGTCAAAAGAACTAAGAGACACCAAATTGAGAAAGCATGCATGATCTAATTTTGCAAAGATTATCAGCTACAAAGAAAATATCCCAATCTCTGCAGTCTACACAACATAATCTAAATGATGTCAGCAAAGTATTTTAAGAAAGCTTACAATATTTACCTAGCACGAGTCCATGGAGTCAAAACACCTTGCCTATTGAGCCACACACAGGGAAACACAAGAGGATTCCTTCCAAAATCAAGCAATGGGCCCTGAAAGGAGACTCCATTCAATGTGTCTAGCTCTAGCAAGAACAGAAAATGAGACAGAGCAAGGATGGAGGTAATAACTGTATAGGCAGCTTCAGCAAATGGATGAAAGAGAACAGCCTCTTGGATGAGATCTTGAGGAGCCTCCACTAGTTCTCTTGAAATAACCGTGGACAACTTAGATTTCTGCAGTAGTGAAAGCCCTGAAGGAAAATCCATTTGGGATACAGATGATTGTGGTGAGCAGTAATACCATAAAACCACATCATCAGGCTTCTCTATAAAAGAAGTTTCATATTCTTTTATACTCGAGGTAAATAATCAAAGTTCCAGTATAGTTCTCTAAAATATGGTTGGCCTTTAAGAGGTTCATGATTTAGCATTCAACAGCTTCTAGATAATTTTAGCTGACTAACTGTCTAATATAGATGCGATCTTAGTCAAATTGGTTCTTGTGATTTTATCCATTAGGCAAAGATAAAATAACGTATATTCACCAGCACTAAACAGAAATCGAGCTTTGGATTGCAAGTTAATAGAAAACTAACCTGCTACGAGCTCAAGATGACCAGTTCCAGATGCGCGATAAGCCATAAGATCACCCAATAACTTTGCCACGACACATATATCATCATCTTCCAACACACTCCTAGCAAGGACAAGAGCAAATTTACTGAGATTGTTCAAACACTAATGATATTAGGACATAGAACGTGGAGCAGATGGGAACATACGAATACTTAACCCGCCCTAGACAGCACAAAACTTCACGAATTCCATGATCAAACACCTCCTGGTAGTGAGCCCTCCACGCGATATCATGGGATGCATAAAATGATCTCCACCTTAATATATCAGAACCAGTAATGCACTGAACTATAATTGTTACCCACATACTGACAAGAAAAACTACTAACAAGATACGCTTCCAGTCATTGTTGTCCAGATTTTGTCCTGACAATATTCAGGTAACATGATTCATTAGCATTGGAAAGCTGCAAATCCTTATATGGCATAGAATCGACAAGTCACACACTATGTCAAAATAATTCCAGGATCTAAAGGAAGATATATCAATCACAACAAAAAGTTTATCCGATCCCCCAAAAATAGTTTATGACAATGTGTGTGAACCTGAAAAGCACTGTTTTGAAGATCCTCCGGCTAAAACATCCTTTACGATGATACACATCAAATAAACTGACAACACGAATTGCAGCACAGTAATGATCATTCCAAATCGTGTCCACCAAAGCCATCTCTTGTACCGTAGCTGTTCACAAAAGAATAAAGCTTCAGATATTACTACAGGGAATATAATTCCAAGTCAGATATGCATTCTGTTGATGCTTAAAAGTTAAAATGCTACAAGGCAATTAGTTTAAAAAACAATACGAGGACAAACTATCACTAATCAAGCTCTCTCTCGGATGAAGTAATTGCTACTGTCCCATGCTGGTGAAGGGAAAATTATAAAACAGAAAAAGAGAGGAAATAACAACAGCATGGGTTTACAGCAACTTCAGAACACTCGGCTTTCAAAAAGAAGAAGAGGGAATAATTCAGAACATGGGGTCTTTAATTTCTCGATGGATAGTGGTCCTCTCATGAATTATGATGGAGACAGAGATGTCAAAGATTCAGTTATGCTAATGCTCCAAACTGAGAGGAAGGCGCATAAACAAACAGCGTGAACACTCCTGGTTCCCCCCAGACCCCAGTGTACAGAATGAAGTAAAGGTTCAAGCTGGCAATAAGCAAACCGACCGCCACAGCCATCTCACTACGCCCATGACAATCTTCAGGGCAGAAGCCAAGATTGTTCTGCTGTCAAGACTCAAGAACCAGCGCGGCATTGCAAGCACCCAACGCCACGAATATCTCAGGGGCCCAATGTCTGAAACCACCAATACCACCACATGATCACCGCCTCCCGACAGGTCTGGGTTGTTAGTTGTTACCTTTACCCCCGGACTTCAGAGAACACTGGTACAGTAGCACCCCCATGCATTTCTGAACAATTAATTGCTTCGCATTTTAGGAATTACGCATTAACCTGCGATTTAAGGCGGATTTAATAGAACACTAGACTGCATTTAGCACTGGAGCTTGGAGCTTACCCGGGAGAGTTGGCGGAGATCGCGCTCGCTGTCGACGTGGGCCCCGATGGCACCGGCGGCAATAGCAGAGGCTGCGGCGCCCTGCGCGAACCCCGCCACCACGTAAGCGAGGAGCCTCGCCGCCGAAGCCGCGGACGCGACGGCGGCGGCCGGGCCGAGGGCGCCTCCCCCGCCGCAGCGGCGGAGCGCGACGGCTATAAGAGACAGCCCCGCCACCGCGGAAGCGAGGAGCCTCGCCGCCGACGCCGCGGACGCGACGGCGGCGGCCGGGCCGAGGGCGCCTCCCCCGCCGCAGCGGCGGAGCGCGACGGCCGCTACGGCGGCGCCCGTGGAGGCGGCGGCGGCGTTGAGCAGCGCCGCGCACGCGGTGGCCCGGCGGACGGTGGACAGCACGCCGGCGCCCATGTGGGCTCTGCCTCGGCGCGGCGGGGCCGAGGCGGCGGGGGCGACGAGGTGGAGGACGCGCACGAGGCCTGCACTGGCTGCCGCACGAGAGATGCCATGGGCGCTCACTTTTGCCTGGAATTTCTTAGGAGCCGGGGCTGGGTGGGGCCCAGTGGCAGTGACAGTGTGGGCTGTCCTGCCATTTGGTTGGCAGTTGAGCTGCTCGGTATTGCTGCGCGCGTACGGAGACGAAAGCAAATTACGGCTACGCGTCTGGTACAACTAGGTCACTGATCTGTGGGCCCTTGAAAGGTCAACCTGGCTTTAGGCCCACTGATCAGCTACTAGGTTTCGTAGAAGCCATGGTTTTTGTTTGTGCGTGCCTGCGTCTCTTTCCAGGTTAGAAGAAAGTTCGCAGGAATCCGGTGCGACTTGTGTGGGCCAGAAAATACTGTAGCGCTTGATCTGGCTCGTCCATCTGCGAAAATGAACGGTCACTGTAGCGTGCAGTCTTAACGTGCAGTGGCCACCTGATCTCAGTCCGGCCAGAATGGGCTGGTTAGCGTGAGGGCCCACACGTCATTTGGATGTCTCGGTCGGGGGTGGCTGGTTTGGTGTGGGCCAGGATAAATTAGTTGGGGGTTTAGTGGTCGGCACGTGGACGTCGCGTACCTGCTTCTTAATGACGGCATGACGCGATGCTGCTATTTCTAGAACGATTGTTTAATGGAGGCAGCTACCGGGAGAGGGCTCTCCGGATAAGCATACCGCGAGCCCCCTCCCCACCCCTCCCCCCACCCCACCCAC
>OAMR01000006.1:4060979-4104094 GCA_900205405.1 Echinochloa crus-galli
ACAGCTATAGTACTCTGCAGTCTGCACCGTGGACCGTGGTTGACCCGTGCAGAGAGACAAGCAGAGAGCAGTGACAGTGCAGAGAGAGAGCAGCGGGTGTGTGGCTATTTGGCGGGCCAAGCCCACTCGACCAAGAAGAGAGAGGCGGACGAGAATTGGGCCAAAACTATTGGTTGCTGCTGCCAAGGCCCCAGCCGCGCGCCTGCCGCTCTCAGTCATGGGCCTCAAAGACCGAGAGTCCTTGGGCTTTTTGATCTTTTGGGTAACGTCAGGGCCACAGCCCAAAGTAGAAGAAGAACAGGATCAACCCCAAGTCGGCACGGCACGGAAGTGTGTACTCCACCGGATCACCACTAGCTTGGTTTGAGCTGACTTTCTTTTCATTAGCGAAAGAAAAGCTGAGGCTGACTTTCCAAGTTTCAACACAATGCTCTCTCTCTCTCTCTCAATTGTCAACTACGGGCCGGAGCCGACCACTGCATTCAAACGACTTTCTCCACACGTACTACCTACGTCCTTTTGATCTCGAGCTAAGCCAGTTGACTTTGAACAACAAAACAACTTCTCATCCAATCCGGAACAAGACTTATGATGAGGGAGCAAAGTAAAATGCTTTTCTGTCAACCATGTGAGCTTTGAACTCGATAAACACCGGCCGGCCATCTATCAATCTAACACTAATTAATTCTTTTTATAGAAGCATATCTAGTACTAATTCTAGGGTTAATTTGATATATGCCATTGCAACTATCCCGGTTCTGAGAAATGCCATTACAATTCATCTATTCGCAAACATGCCATTACAATTCACTCGAAGTCTGATATATACCATTATGTACCCCTTCGACATGTTTTTCAATTTATTTGGACCAAATTATTTGGACCAAATTACCCTTCTTCTTCCTCCCTCTTCCTCCTCTCTGTCCCTCTCCTCCTCCTCCCTCCCTCCGCCTGCTGTGTTTCTCTCCCGTGCTGACTCCCTCCCTCCCCTCCTGGCCGCCTCGCGTGCTCGTGCCACCGCTCCACCCCCCGCCCTTGCCCTGTTTCTCGCAGCACCAGCGCCTATATCTCGTCGGGGCCGAGCTTCGCCGCCAGGTTTCGGCCGTCCAATCCGCCACCGACGAGTCCCAATCGAGCAAGCCGGTGCCACTTGCAGCTTCCCCTCACGAAGCCGCACCTCTTCATCCGGTCGCCGTCCCTGAATCATCGTCGAGGAGCCCCGTCGCCGTGAAGACGTCGCCGCCGGCGACTGCCTCTGGCGTGGGCCAAAATCCGACCGCCTTCGTTTGTCTCCGCTGCTGGTGAGCCTACCCACGTGTTCCCATGTGTCTCCTCTCCAACCTGCGTGGCTTGCTTGAGGCCCTAACCCGCCGGACCGCCGGCAATCTTGCCGCCCAATGCCGCCGCCTCGACGTACCGAGACGAGAGGATGGAGCTCTTGAGCACGTCGCGGAGGTGCGGGAGGGAGCCATCACGGTGGTAGGTGTTGGCGGCGAAGGGGTCGTCTGGCGGCGCCGGGCGTCTGGAGCGGGGCGCCGGCGTTCGTGGGACGCGGACCTAGCTCGCGGTGGTCGCACCAAATGCAGAGAGGAGGAAGAAGAAGAAGGGTAATTTGGTCCAAATAAGTTGAGAAACATGTCGAAGGGGTATGCAATGGTATATATTAGACTTTGAGTGAATTGTAATGACATGTTTGCAAATAGACGAATTGTAATAGTGTTTCTCCGAACTCAGATAGTTGCAATGGCAGATATCAAGGGCTCGGCCGTACACCTTTTTCCTGGCCCTGATGCCGCCTACGTGGCCGGCGGCGCGCCACGATCACCCTCCCCAACTAATAATTGTTGCAAGCCGCCACCAAAAAGGCACGGCACACCACCGATGAATTTTGCTTGGCGCCATATGCCATTTGCTCGATTTGCTGGCAGCCGTGCTGGAGGCGCGCGCCACCGTGTCGATCCGCGCCGGCCTCCGGTGGCCGGATTCCATATGCCACATGCAACAACGGCCTTCCAGGCAGGGGAATAGGGATCCAGCCAGCAACTTGCCCCGGCAGGTGGCGCCACGGAAATCCAAGAGATCGCGCGGCCTATGCGCCGGCTGCCTCGTAGATAGAATGGGGGATGGAGATGGGAGATTGGGAGGAGCTGAGCATGCAAGCCGCGAGTGCTCTCAAGTTGCTTGCTCTTGCCAGTATAGTAGTGTTGTTGTGTGTACTCGATAGATCGATCTGGCAAATAGGAGCATCATAATCGTTATCATCATCATCATCTGCACGCAGCCGCAGCTGCTCTCCGTGCCAAATTGGGTCGCTAAACAACTCTGACGAAGGAGCGGTAAGCATCGCGATCAAGGCCTTTCCGCCGGCTTTCTTTATGGTTACGATGCCAAATTAATGCGGGTCTCTCGTTTGTGGTGGTGCTCTGCTCTCCTCTCTCGCAAGTTGCAAACCGATGGCGGGCGGAAGCTGCCCCTGTTTGGCTGGGTTTTCCACACCCTGAGACCACGCAATCGCGGTTTTCCGTTTCCCCGTCCGGGTACGGCTCCCTCCCGACGACCTGGGGACAAAGCCAAGTAGCCAACCCTATTACACAAAACCGTCCAAAAGTTAGCTTTTCGTTGGACTTGGAGCAATAGGAGATATGCGTGCCAAGTTTTGCGAAAAAGTTACGATAAGGGGTGTTTAGTTCCTGGAAAAAGGTAAAAAGTGAAGTGAAAAAGTCACATTGGACACTGTAGCACTTTTCGTTTGTTTGTGGTGAACATTGTCATACCATGACCTAACTAGGCTTAAAAGATTCGTCTCGTTGTGTACATCAAAACCATGTAACTAGTTTTTTATTTACCCATGTTTAGTACTCAATGCATGAGGAAAGAGATTTGATGTGATAGGTGAATAGTGAAGTTTGGAGAGAGAATTTTTAGAAGTTTGATGATGTGACCTGAAACTAAACAGGACCAAGATTTTGTTCGCGCTGTTAAACAATAATATTGTTGTAGATCCTTAATCCGCTCTCCTTCCCTCCCGGCAGCAGATCAGACGTGGAGAAGATGTAGAAGACTCGTCTCCCTTCCCCAATCCTAAATAGAGCACACGGGAGACATAAACGTAGATGGAACTAATCTCTTATTATTATTGATCAAACGCAGATCCATATATATAGCCATGACCCTTCAAGATATATGAGCCTATAATTATTCTTTTAAAGGAATGTCTTAACACGCGCTACCTCGAGTCCATGCACAAGCACGTTATAGTTCTATAGTTATACTACAACTTATTACAAGCCTACAACATGCTTGCCGTCACATAAGGTCAGTCTGCACTATTTCACTACACAGTTATCTAGACTAGAAAATAGATAACTGTGTCAAAGAAGTGTTATGGTGATAAAACTCCTCTCACATCTTATAAAACTATTGCTTCTCTCTCCTATGCTATATCAGCATATTTAATATCATGAAATCTCCCATAAAAACCCACTGAGATTGACCTAATACTATATTTTCAAGATACTGCTGCATTGAGTGGTCACTAGATTTAACAACAACAGGGTGTTGGCATGCGGGGCGCCTTAAACTAACGCCCCGTGGCCATGAGGTTCCTCTGGCGCTCTGTCGATCTGCTGCCTCCGAGGCCGGCAGCCGCCGCGCCGTCGTGGGCGGCGCGGGCGCGTGCTTTGCTTTGCCCCGGCCGCATGGGAGCGGCGGCGGCGGCAAACGGCGTCGTGCGCCCGTGTGCGCGCACACGGTCGGTGGTGCGCTCCGATCCTTTTTGCTGCGGATGCAGCCGAATCTACCCGCAGCAGAAAGCACTTTTCATGACAAGCCGCGCGGGGGGATAAGATCGCATCGGCAAATAAAGGAATCCACACTGGCAATTTGAGAGCATTTTTTTTCCGTCTCCACTTCCGACAGGGAATATATATTAGATACATACACTACCGGAATAAGTGCTATTGGCACCGGTTGAAAAACCCCTTTAGCACCGGGTTTTTCAACCGGTGCTACTCTTCCGGTGCTAAAGGGTGACATCTTTAGCACCGGGTCAAATAACCGGTGCTAAAGGTGGGGGCACTAGTAAAAAATATTTGCATATTTGCGTGTTGCCGGATTCGAACTCAAGACCTCTTGGCTCGCGCGCGTACACCCGCGTACACCCACCTAACCATCTCACCTACACAGCACATGTGATAGAATAAAAGATACGCTCCTTTTGAAGTAGCATATGACACCCATATTAGCACCGGGTTGTATTTACCACCCGGTGCTAAAGGGTCACCCTTTAGCACCGGATCGTAATACCACCCGGTGCTAAAGGAGGGGGACCCTTTAGCACCGGATCGTAACAACAACCGGTGCTAAAGGGTACTTTTAGCACCGGTTGGTGTTACCAACCGGTGCTAAAGGGTCCCCGGGGGCGCCTCAATTTTACGCCCGGTGCTATTGTTTCATTAGCACCGGTTCTTTAGTGCACCGAGGCATATAGAGGAGGCGGATGATGGATTTTCTGGTAGTGATAGATAGAGTGCCAAGAGTTCAACGATTGGGACCTGGCAGTAGAAAAGCAGAATGGAGATATACTACACGCTTTAGTAGTATAATATCTGATCCAGATGAGCCGACAGCAGCCATCGATCAGCAGTCCGGTCTGATTACCAAACCGGCCGGCCCTCTAACCGTATCCTGGTGCTGATGCAAGCGGCGGCAAGAATTATTAACAACCGGTATAGTGACTGAACGCGTGCTAACTTTTCTACCGTCGGGTCTGGTGAGCCGAGACTAGACTAGACTGGAGGACTAATAGCTAGGGCATCGCAAGTGAAGAAGAAGAAGAATCCTTTTTGCTGACGCGCGCGGCGGCCGATCACGCGCGGCGGCCGCATGAATCTCAAACGTTAGAAGTCGGGAAAAAAAACTTATGGAACCTACGTAGGAATCCCGCTCGACCTTGCCGGGGGCTCCTATACAGCTTTCGTGCGCTGGTAACGAAGATGGCTTAGGGTCCAGTAAGGCCCAACAACAGAGCGACGTGGAAGTATGAGTTGGTGAGTAGCACAACAAAAGAAACCGTGAGCGCAGATGGTTGATAGTACTGCTCAAAGTTAAAGAACATGTGTGGTTTTACTTGTTCGTAGAACATGCAGCGGTAGAGACTTACATGTAGAATTTTTTTCTTCATTTTTCTAATCATCACTAGCTAAGTATGTAGTGATAAGATGTACGATATTGTAGTCAACATTCGGAAAACAATTATTCAACATTCTAATTATACATTTTTAACACTTTCCACATAAATATTTAATTAACATGCCAATGTGTTGAACTAATGCAGTCAACATTTTCAAATACTAGATTCAATATTTTCTCAAACTTAGTTCAACAATTCATATAAACTAGATCAACATTTTGTGTGAAAATGTTGAAGCAGTGTATCTAATATGTTGAGATAGTTATTCGAACTGTTGAAATAACATACGAAAAATGTTGATTCTAAAATATACATATATTATATTTATATTGGATCTTATTTTGTTGCATTAATTTCAAATTTTAAACGGATTTAGAAAACGATTAGTGAGTTGGAAGAAAATCGCATTTGAAGATTGAAACTCAAATTAGATTCCCGTTGTACGTTAGTCAATCACCTTCCACCAGACGCACTGTGAACCACTCCGGACCCGATCGTAGTCGTCGCACGGATCTCAAACAGTGGAATCTAAGTTGAGAAAAAAACTCCCGGAAGTTGCAGGGACCCAGCCATCCCCGAAAGCCCAACATAGACGCGGGCCGGCCCAGTCAGCGTCTGTGAACGCGGCGGGCACATGTCGGCTCGCGCACATGGCCCCCGCCTGACTTGGCGCCCCGGTCTCGGTCCATCTGTACCCGCCCCCTACAATACACATCTCCTCCTCTCTCCTTCCTCAGTTCTTCCTCCCGTCCTTCCCAGGGTGGGCCCCGCCCCCACCACCGGTGCGGGCACCCGCACACACGCAAATCCATCCCCCCTGGCACCGGAGGATCCCTGCTCAAAAAGCAGGAGCACCCACCACGCTCCCGCACGCACGCACACACACACACAGCAGCAGCAGCGGCGGCGGCAGCAGCCGTGAGCCGGTTCTACTCCGCCGAGTCCTCCGGGCTCACCTCCTGCGAGTCCAGCTGCGGCGGCGGCGGCAGCGCCGCCCGCCCCCGCACCCTCGAGCGGGCCTACGGCGAGATCCGCGTGCCGCCTCCGCAGCAGCTGCATCAGCAACAGCCGCCGCTCGGGCTCGCGCCCCCGGGGCCACCGCACGGCGGCGGCGGCGGGCCCCCCGGCGTCTCCCCGCTGTTCCGGCACAGCAGCTCCCCCGCCGGGCTGCTCTCCCGCCTCATGGCGGACCCGCACGGTACGTCGCCTCCTCCTCCTCGCCGCCGCCCCTCTCGCTCGCTTCACCTTTCCTCGCGCCAACCCCACCGCCGGCGTGGTTGCGTTGCGTGCACGTACGGCTGCGTTGCGTTGCGTCTGCTCCGCCGCCGCCGTTCCCCTTCTTCGCGTCGCGTGGTCCACGCAGGAAGCGGCATGACTCCCGTGCTCCAGCTCGTGCTTGCTGGCGCACGTCTCGCCCCATCTCTTCCCGCTTAATTACCCCCATCTACCAGTACAATCTAGTACGTTGGATTTCAATCCGAGGTAACTATATAGCGCGCAGTACATAACGCTACTCCAATTAATAGCACTACTGTAAGAGCTAATGATGCTTATTAGCGAGCGATAATCATCACTCCCATCAGAATGATGGTCAAATCTCGGTCCAGTAAGTTTTCAAAAAAAAAAATTCTCGGTCCAGCTGATTTGGCTATTTAGGAGACTGGCATGTGCCAGGAAAGCGTTGAATAGCACGAGTCCAATCGCATCGTTTTCTCATACAGCGAATTACTCCATATATTCAAAGAAAACAAAAAAAAAACAATGGATCGCCACAATAATACCTGTTTTCCTTATCCCGATTTGGTTACTCCGAAACCGTATAAAGTACTCACCACCACCATCCGCGTAGCGATACGTACCATTGACTGATTATTTTACGCGCCTCTCCGCTGGCATACATGTGCGGGAGCAAGCATTACTAATCCCAGCTTTAACAATGGCCTTCTTTGCTAGTGACAGTGCGATGCACCTGAGATGTTCCGAATAAAAATTCTGTGCCCCTATCCCCCACACCACACCCACACGTTGAATCCGCACGACCAATGGATGAGGGCATCAGGCCAAAGCCCATGCTCTTTCGATAATTGGAAAGGCCGCCTTTTTCCATCTATAGGTTGTTATACCAATGGAGTACTCCGTAGGTGCGTTGCACTCGCGTATGCTGCCGACGTGTACTTGATGCCGCGATGTTTAAATAATCGCCGCCCCCCAATCATCGTGGTTGCGTCACGGGAGATTGCGCTCTGTTTTTCTCTGTTTTTCCGTGGGGACGTCGTTGAAAAACAGAGAAAGAATGGGCAGCAACGATCAGTTGACGTGGCGTTGTTGGGTTTGAAAAGTCAAAAGGCGTGTCGAACGATTGGTACCAACACAAGTGCTCAGCTCAAACGCCACGAACAGTCACTGCTGTATGTGGGTGGGCGCGAGTTGGTTACACCTGTATTTCGTGTTGGTTGGCACTCCATCACTCATGCATGGATCAAGGATCATTGATCATACATTCATACAGTAGTCTGATCATCCGGGCAAGCCAACGGTTTCGACATGCAGGACTGATGTGTTTTAATTTTCTGATGACGCACGCATGGCAGGCATGGCTCCGACGAGAGGGATGGGCAGCTACTCGCAGGCGGGCACCGACGCCGCGATGGCCCACGGCCACAGGCAGCTCAGCTCGCAGTGGAGCTTCTCCAGGCAGGACCTGCCGCAGATATCGGAGATGGGGATGATCCCCGACATCGGGGAGAGCATCGTCGCCGGCGGCTGCAACAGCTCCAGCGACGGCGGCGGCGCGCAGTCCTCCTACCTCTCCAGGAACTTCTCCGTCAGCTCCTGGGATGACACCAACTCCATCATGTTCTCGTCCCCCAGCAAGAAGGCCAAGCTGGACCCGGCCGATGACATGGTCACCAGCTTCAGCAACATCGACTCGCAGGTCTGTCACTACACACCCTTTGGCTCCTTGCTGCACCCCAGCAATCCAGTATGGATGATTCAGTTTTGTGCTGATTGAGATCTTCTATTTTTCTTGCGATACAGTTTGGGCTGTCAAAGTCGTCGTTGGAGATGTCCGGCATGGATGACTACATGCAACTGCAGCAGGACTCCATCGCTTGCAGAGTTCGTGCAAAGCGAGGCTGCGCAACTCACCCACGAAGCATCGCTGAGAGGGTTAGTTCAGTTCCCACCTCATTTGCTCATATTCTTGCGCGGTGGGGCATCCTGTGTTGGATACTGATAAGCAGAACAATTTTCTTTTTGGCGTTTAGGAAAGAAGAACAAGGATCAGCAAGAGGCTGAAGAAGCTGCAGGATCTTGTGCCTAACATGGACAAGGTAAATTAAGCTGAATCAATTTTTTTTCACTTGTATACGTAGGTTTTCGAGAGGATAACTGAAAAGCAAGACTCATTAAACAACTAAATCTAGCAGTTCCCCTTGGTAGCAGTCTATACAAATGAAGTCTGTGTAACAACCATAAGATCCTTCTATCCTGAAACAGGTTTTGTACAATTGTTTGCAAATAGAAGTGATGTGGTATGCTTATTAGTTTTTCTCCTGAATATGCAGCAAACAAATACGTCAGACATGTTGGATCTTGCTGTCGACTACATCAAAGAGCTGAAGGGTCAAGTTGAGGTATGCATCGCTTGCTGCAATGCCTGGTGCCTTTTAGAAGTCTTTGTCCAGATTTCCACATGTGAACACAGCCAGGCCCCATTTGTTTTTGACATAATGTACCTGCACCTGTACTCAGTTACTACACTAATTTTCAAACCAAATATTTGTAATTAACATTTTATCTCAACGTACTACGAACAAAACATATTTCTCACTCTGCTAAAATGTATCCTTGCAGAAGCTAAAACAGGACCAAGAAAACTGCTTTTGCTCAGGCAATCAGAACTGCTAGCACTGGAGAAGCAGATGAACAAGGTCTTATGTCACACCGATACGATCGTCGAGCCCCATTTTTCGCTTCAGGAGATCTGGCTGCAGCAATGCTTAACATGTCAAGTCGCTTCCATGACTCAGCTTTCTTTTCCATGGTTGTATTACGGATAGCGTCAATGGCTTGAAGAATAGAAGATGAGTAGATGACACGTAGGTTATCGTAATTTAATTCCCGTGAGCTGTGTCTTCTGTGTAAAATATTCTCCATTTCAGCGTGAATGGGATTGTTGTTGACAAAATTATTGTAGGGAATCTCGTGCGCTCTGTTGTCTTTGAGATCAATTTTGCAGATTACTAAATTTTGACAAGACTAAAACTCAGGCACTAGTGGGAATTGCAGAAAGGCCCCGTCCCCCGCGTCGCACCCTGCGGAGCGGCTCGGGCGGAACCGTCGCCCCACGCGCCGCCACCCCCACCAGCGCCGGCCCCCACCTCGCCGCCGCCGGAGCGACTGCCGGATGTGCGCGCGGCCGCAAGGAAGGCGGCGGCGGGGCACCGCCACCCTTTTTTCCTCTCCTCTTCTCCCCCTCGTGCTCTCTTTGGAGGTAGCACGATGGCGGCGTCCATGGCTCCTGCGGCCGGATCCGCCGGGGGCCTCAGCGGATCCGCCCGTGGCCTCACCGGATCCGCGTCCTGTGCCGCCTGATCTGCCACCCTGGGGCTCGGTGCGCCGGGGCGCGGCGGCGACGGCGGAGGCCCGGGTCTCGGCGGTGGTGGCCTACTCGCGACGCTGCCCGGCATGCACACAGCTGGGTACGGCTACGACGGCGGCGGCCTGCTCGCGACGCTGCCCGGCCTGGGTGGCGACCGCAGCCTGGCTGCGGCGCCTATTCTCGGGGCGCGGCGCGTCCCGGCGGCGTCCGTGTTCGGGTTGGCTGCGTCCGGCAACGACGGTGCGAGCTGCCGGCGGCGACAGCGCTGCCCTGCGGCCTGCTGCCGGGGCGCCCTGCGACAGTGGCTTCATGGAGGATGACCGGCCTGGTGTGGAGGTGTGTTGGCGGCGTCATGGTGACGCGGCCGGCGACGGCTGGCTTGGACATGTGCTTGCTGCGCCGTGGTGGCGTGGTAGGTGGTGGCCAAGCGTCGGTGCGCCAGAGACGCCGTGGTGGCGTAACTGGCTGCTTCGAGCCGTCAAACTTCGACAGTGGTGTGTCGGCGGTGCCGCGGTGGCACGGCCGATGATGGTTTGCGCGGATGTTCGCCAATGACGCCGTGGTGGTTTTGCTGGCTGCGACCGTGCGAAGGCTCTCCAACCGCACTTCGGTGGTGTGGTTGAAGGCGCCGGCCATCTCTTTGCTCCATCGGGAGCATGCGGGTGAAAGCCCATCCCTTCTCGGGATGATGTCGATGGCGTCCTTGGCGTCATTTCCTTCTTGAAGGCGACATTCGGCATCTCCGATGCGGGCCTTGACTCCTGCCTAGCGTTGCTGAGGGTCTTCGGCGTGATCGGGCTTCTCCGGCTTGGTGCTTCGTCGATGGTGGCCTCTGTGAGAGCTCTTTCTTTCTTTTTTCCTCTTCGTTTTCCTTTAAGTTGTTTAAAAAAAAGAAAAAAAGAAAAAAAAAGAGTAGAGTAGAGAAGAAGAGAGGTCTTGGTCAGCTTCAGTCGAGTTGTGCGGTGCCGGTTGATGTCCCAATCTAACCCACCGGAGTTGTTTGGTCTGTGGACCGGAGTTGTTCGGGGTCTAACCCCTCCTGAGTTGTGGCTCGTGTCGATGTCCCAATCCGACCGAGCAGAGTTGAGTTCGTCTTGAGTTGAGCAGGTGCATGCTGATGTCCCAATCCAGCTCACCCGAGTTGCATGGTCTGCGGACCTGAGTTGTTTGGGGTTTAACCCCTCTAGTTGTACGGTCGATGGACCGGAGTTGTATGGTTTTCGGCCCGGTTTTCCTTATAAACTGGGCCAACTCTCTTCTTCTAATAAAAATTCGGGAAAGCTTAAGCTTTCGCCGTCCGTTAAAAAAAATAAAACTCAGGCACTAATATTAATGACTACTAGACATGCATACCAAGGAGAATTCTAATATGTCAAATTGAGAATTCAGCTTATCTATATATGCAGCTTTCCAAAATTTATATCAAGCTGAACAAGATAATATTATACTCTCTAAAAGTATTCTATTGTGTAAGATGGTGGAAGAAAGTTTGCATGATAATTGTAGGTTGTACATTGTATCAGGTCACTCAATTGATTTTCTGACTGGGTCACAAGTTTATTTATACATCAATCCTTGAAGAAAAGAAACAGCCAGAACAGTCAATTGAGGCTGAATTTCATATGCGCTATATGTTTTGTCAATTCAGGCAAAACCACGTCGGCGAATCTTGAGCTGATGCCACCTATGCAGCTGTCCTATAGAAGAAGCTCAGGTAACGCAATCTCCGGTTATCTACACACCTCTCCTGAAATTTTACAGGGGAGAATTGGTTCCTCAGAGATAAGAGTAGAAGACTGAAGCCAAAAATAGAAACAAAGTAGTGCAAGGTGTGCTTATTGTCGGATTTTATACAGCACTGTACTTACAGTATTGTTTTCTTACAAGAGATGGCTGAAGTGCGTCGTAGTGACCATAACCGTCATAGAGAACACGGACTGGATCGTCCTTGCCATATTCCTGGCCATATTCTGCTATGATCCTGGGGCTATCAGAGCTGCTAGTATACATGTAGACGGTGATGGGCATCCTGCAAAGCAGCATTTCTCACTAACAATAAGAGGCCAAACCTATTATATGAGAGGTGGCTACCTACCTGAGAACATGGGAGCACATGAACAGTTCGGGCTCTCCTCCCCAAGCATGCGGTTTTCTCATCTTTCTCACGTAGCTGTCGAAATCTCCTTCCAGGAACCTAACATTCAAAAGGTTAATGCCAACAGTGGTCGCCTTTGTATGTGTAAAACAAAAATATAATTTTAACATAGAGTTTATGGGTGAGTATTTTGAAAGGTAAATTTATTACTTTTATGGAAAAAGGTGTACAAACTGCAAACTTGCTTCATGAGAATAGCTTGGATGCAGAAACTGATAAGTACACTAGCCTGTCCAATTTAAACATATTATTTTCCTATTTACTCCTATGCAGAAAAATTGCCGAGGGACTTTAATGTATCAGAATAATAATCGTGGGAAAAGGATGAAACCATTCTGTGTCTCCTCTTCTCTTTACAAACTCATCAGCTACCTGGAACAAACGAACAGCAGGTAAACAATCATACAAATAGGAGAAACGTTACAGAATTCTGTCGAATAATCATCGATCAGCCAGGTGCTGAATGAACAGAACCTGAGGACCTAAGGTGACGGTGGACACTCACTTTTGCTCGAAGTTCGTCAGCCAGTTCCTTCTGGACGCTATCGCTGGGTGATTGCTTTCCTCTCCTCAAGCAAGCGCCGTAAGCCACGGACCTGAACAGGCATCGGCCGTCCCCTGTGATTCCTGAAACGTGAAGGCGGCATCACTGTAATTCATACAATATGTTCTGCAATCCGGATCACTACGTACAACTGAGGATCAACCTTCATCAAAGTCAGCAGATGGAGTTGCCCGCACATAAACCAAACAAGAGGTATTACTAAACTTAAGATCAGCATCATGTACTGTCAAAGAGAGTTTATCTGTTCTATTAATCTGCTTTCTGATTTCTGAATTTGCCAAAGGGAATAGGCACTTCTATGAATACATCTGAATCCATTATCATACACCAGCATAAAGTTAGTGGAAAAGAGAATACAGAAACAGAAAAAAGGGCATCTTATCATGAGCCTACTACTACCACTAGACCTCCATTGGTTGTTTGTGATGACTGATGATTACAGTCTTTTTATTCTTAGTGAACAATGATCTAGACACTTTATTCTCGGCGTCTTCCAAAACCTAAGATCTCCGATGAACAAGCCAGAAACTGCACGCTGCCAAAAGGAGCAAAGAAGCGGTCCTTTTTTAACAACGATCGCTAAGAAAGGAAGAAGCCTTTTTTTAGTGCTTATTGCTTAAAACTACAGGCCAAGAAACAGGAAGCTACCGGATAGAAAGAAGAGGAGAAATAATCACCAATCATTATGATTATGAACAAAAGAAACGGGGGCGCGGCGGACGTACTGATCGAGCGCAGCGGTCGGAGCTCCCGATCCGACATCCGCCGGGCGGCGATCTTCTTCCCGATCTCCCGCGCGGCCTCCTCGGTCGGCTCGGCTGCTCCCGCCGCTGCCTGCCGGGCGCGGAGGGGAAGCTGGCCGGCGGAAGAAGCACGCAAGGAGCTGGGAATGGGATGGGATGGAACAAACAAAGTGAGGGAGAGGGAGACGGGGGGTAGGAATTGGAATTGGATTCTCTAGCGGCTGCGCGCGCACGCCTTTTCCGCTGCCTTTTTTCGGCTATTCCTGCCTTTTTTCTACCGCTCGCTGGGTTGAGTGGAGGCCTTGGCTGCCGCGGAGCCGTCGCCGCTGCGCTGCGCCGTGCACGGCCTCGGCCTCGGCCTGGCTTCTTTGATTTCCCGCCACAAATCGTTGCGGAGCCGTGGCTTTCAAATTAACCTCGCTGGTGGACGGAGATTAAAGTAGGAAGCAGTTGATGGGCGTGGGTCCCTCCCAGCAGCATGGTATTACTTGAGTATTAGTAGTAGTTTCTTTAGGTAATCACATCAATTATTCTCTGCACCAGTCCCATATCTGATGGGGTGTACATAGTACATACTCCTAGTCTGCTACCCTATTTGAAGCGGCTCACAAGATTAGGTATAGAGAAGGGAATTTTTAGATAGTCTTGTTATTAGTTACTCGTATTTTGCAGAGAGCATGGTTCCAACCGGTCAACCCGGATATATGGCCACATTTGCAGGATGAATCCGTAGACAAAAAAAAAATACGGAATTGTAACTAGTACGTTGTGTACTTGTGTGTCAGGTCCGCTCGACACACTCTGGGTCTTGGAGTCTGACCTCATCACAAAGAAAAAAAAGAAAAGCTGGCTGATGGGCTTCATGATTACAATAACAGGGGCCCAATCCAAATGGCTAAATTCACGGATCCCATTTCGCGTCCGTGCCGAATGTACATCTCGGTAGGACCCTATGATGTCGGGGCATCGGGCCGAAACGTCAACAAAAAAAAACGTGGAGTCAATTCCATGCGAGTCGAGTCAATACGCTCATCATCCCTGTCGGCAGGATGTGTCAATGCCATCATCTCCGACCAGGCGTCGTTATCTCCCACCGGCCTCGTGTGCCGTCAATCTTACCCTACATTACCGCAACACGCTGTAGTATAGTGGCTAGTGAATAACCTTTTGCACATCAGCTGATAACAACAGCCTCTGATGTACTATCAGGTCTGATCAGTTCTTTGCTTCAGGCATGTACCACGGTACCAGACAAACCAGCTATGCATTTCCACCAGCAATGAACCATCTTAGTCTGAAGAATGGGAACAATCAGTTGCTTGAAAAGTATTACTGGATTGACGGAGAAGCAGTATCTGATCTGATAGAGAAGGAAACTGTACAATCTCTTGGCAAAGGCCAAAGTGGAAAATGCCCTACATCACCCCACCGAGCAGGGGGGGAAGAACATCAAGGTTTTGCTTTACCCGTAGAAAACAACACCAAAAAAAAAACCCAAAAAGATCAGGAGGGAAACAAGGCAGGAGATGTACATATCCACTGATCAACTCAACCCTACTCTAGCATCCTAGCACTGGTACAGCGAGAAGCCCCTGTTCTTCCACAGGGAGCTCAGCGTCCGCCCCAGCTTCCGCGACTTGGACTTGCACAGTGGCTTCGACTCCCGGTGGCACACGATGGCACCACCATTCCCGGCCTCCGCCAGCTGGTTCTGCTGCTGCTGCTGTGGTTGCTGGGGTGGCGGCGCATCCCGCTGCCTCTGCTCCCTGAATAGCTTCAGAAGCTTCTGGGCCTTCTCCCTGCCCCTCCCAGTCCCAGCCCCTGAGATGGAGACCAGGGACGGGACCACTCCTTCCTGAAGCACTGGCGCGATGCACTTGTCGTCGGCTGTGCACATCACCAGGAGGCACGACACGGCCTGCTCCTGCTCCGTCGGCTCGCCCGTGTCAAGGAGCGTCGCTAGCGCGCTGACCAAACCCGGGGTGGACATGATCTCCTTCCTGCCAGCCTGGGTGGCTGCAAGGCTGATGAGCACCGCAAGGGCCTTCTCTGTCCACCCGAGGCCTTCTGAAGCTGGAGACTCGGTGAGGAGACAGTGGAGAGCATCCACGATGCCTGCAGTAAGGAGTGCTGGGACACTGGCCTGGTGGTTCGAGAGGTTGTACAACGTGTACAGGGCGTCGTGCTTGCAGGAACTGCTTTTTGTGTCATCGGCATCTTGGCTGTATAGACGGTCAACTAGGAATGACACAGCCTGGCTCGAACCGATGGCAGCCTTTGCATCCGGTAGGCAGGAAAGGTTAAGGTACAGTGCCGTGGCTGGACCAGATAGGCGCGGATTGGATATCATCTGCTCAAGTAGATCGACAACTCCAGCAGTTAACAGGAGCCCCTTGTTTCTGAAATAAGAAGGATATTGATAAGCAAAAATGCTAGGAAAAACAAATTTCACTAATTTGAGTTAGTATACACCCTAGATATTTTCAACTAGCAACGATTAGCAAGCACCAGATGACTAGGAAATAATACCTGTTGTTGTTGACTGCGAGGTTGAAAAGAGCCATGGCCCCAACTTCCTGTGCCTTCTCATTTCCATCATTCACGGCATTCCTCAAGAACTCAACCAGTGCCTCAGCAAACCCATTTGAGCCCAGCTGGATCCTTGCTTCCTCGTCATCTTTCAAAAGATACCTTATCTGCTCCACCAACCTACACTGCTTGTTCACATTGCTTCTTTCATGAAGCAAGAGCAGCAAGTTCCCATAGCCCTCGTTCAAATCAAAATCGTTACAAGAGCTGTCATCCAGCGTTCCTGATTCACTGTTTGCCGGCTCTTCCTTTCTCATATTCTCCACTAATGACCCGAGCCTAGAATTGAAAGATCCAAACCTCGAATTGAAAGACTGGATGCTTGAAAGCTGCCTGCTGAATGCCCGTCCATTGCCGTAGGGCCCATACATGTCATCCATGCCTAATACTGTAGGCGAGCAGGGAGACGATCCTTGAGAATCTGTATCATCACCAGCCTCACTTCTGAAGAATTTTGAGTATTTCCTCATGAGATTGTACAAGTACGACACGACAAGCTCCTTCCGCTTGTCTTCATCAGAACGAGCCTTCTCAATTAGCTTCTTGAGGGCTCTTCGCTCGGTTAGTGCTGCCCTAGAAGATGTAATTCCCAATTTTAGAGCAGCCATGTGGAAGACCTCGAGCTCTCCACTATCACTGGAACCATTTGTTTTATTGTTTCTCTGGAGCAAATTGATCACATCATCACCAGCTTCCTTCTCTGATCGATCCAATGTAAAGACAATATCTTCCAACTCGCTAACAATCTCTACAATCTGTACAGAAACAGGTGTCAGTGAGTACACATTCAAATATATCACAAAAACCATAAGCAACAAAGGGAAAAGATCAAAGAACAGTGACCGAATGATTTGACTAGATGGGTTTCCTTTCAGAATATACCTTACAGCTGATGTCTTCTGTTACTATGCTTTCAACACGCCTTAAACTTTCCTGAAGCTGGCCTCTAGATTTCTCAAACTTCAAAAGCACAGTTTCGGAAGTGATGGCCTAGAAGTAAAATAAAATCACCGTTACAAAACTGTTCCAATCCCACAAATCTCCGAAAGAAATTGTGGTTCTGTCCAGTGTGTTGTATTAGAGAAGAGGGGAACAAGAAGCTACCAAGTAGAGCCTGCTGCTGTCTGCACAATGTTGAAGAAGCCCTTTGGCTTTATCTAGAGCTACATGTAGTGAACATAATGCCTGTATACCAGACTTGCTTCTGGGTCTTGACGCTTCGATGAAAGGGAAAATGGTGGAAAGCTTAGATACAGCAGGATGAAATGCTCTACAGATTCCTGCGTGCAACTGCATAAACAAAAAGTTATTCAGATTTCGTAGTGAAATTAAGCAAACCCCAAAGCAAGAAGGTATAGGTTCCAGTAACTCATTGTAAGTATATTATTTGCTAGTAGTTTTTTTAACGAAAAAAAGAACCTTATAGAAATCAAAGCATTGTGATAGTATTAACCATTGAAAGTACTCCTTAAAAGAAGGCTTTCAGGATGTACAGAGTACTTACAAAAGCTAGACAAACAACAGATTAACAGGAATGGCAGAAAATTTCACTGTAAAGATGATACCTTGGCATCATTAGCCAGAAAAGGACCTTCTTCAGCCTCAATTGCATCCATTGTTGACTGCTACCTGAGCTCCAACATCTGATTACAAGAATCACAAGAAAAACAGATAACATTAGCATTTCACTCTAAACATTCTCGAGTTTCAGTCTTTCAGATAAAATTAGATAGGTTTTTTTTCCCTTAAGACAAAAGGAAATGATAGTTTGGACATGGGAAAATGGAACAGAGCAAATATCCAGCCATTACGAGTAGAAATGGAAGAAATCAGAATGGCTGAAATCTACTGGCAAGCCCACAACGCACTGCTCTCCAGGAATCAACTTTGGCTTTCAGAAACAACCCAATTAAAAGGACGTTTCCTCTAAAACAATTGTGATTTCCTGCTCCTGGAGCACAAGACATTTTTTTATCTACCAAATTCACATGTTCTGAACAAATCTAAAGCTCCAATATAGCCAGCGTCCTGCATTTGACTCTTCTCCTTCGAAAAAAATAAAAGAAAAAAAAAAACAGATGTCGGCAGGGGTGGACATGGCGTGGGCATAGGGATTCGGATAGCCGACATTTTTCTTCGAAAATACAAAGATCAAGAGTGCTGAAGAACTAGTCGAACGACCTGTGTGGATGAACTGGGTTAGGAGGGCGTGGCGCCACGCAGAACACAAATCCATAACTCAATGGTGGATAGGATTGTCCGTGCCTACTGCCTACAGCTAAGGAAGGGACTCTCCGAGCATCCACCCAGACAAGCTAGGTCTACTCACCAAGGAAAGAAGGAATCACTCCTCGGCAGGACGGATCTCCACCCCCACACCACTCCGGAGGAGCTCCGCGCCGACGGCCACAGTGGGGGATCCGGCTGAGGTAGGGAGTGACTGCGCGGCGACTGCGCGAAAGGCTAGCGGTGGCGAGCTGGGAGCCTAGGTTGAACCTCCGGAGCCAGCCTTGCAGCGAGGCCGTGGGCGCGCGTGGATGAGGAGCGCGAGGCCGAATGCAGCCACAGCCACACCTTGGTGGGCACGCCCACAACGCTCGAGCTTTGATCTCTACCCGTAGCGATGGCGAACGGATCTCACCGGCGAGGTCTCCACGCGGCTCCAGGGGTCGCCGGCGACGGCTGCGGCGGCGGCGGAGGAGCGTGGGGCGGTGGGGGGGAGGGGAGAGAGAAGGGAGGAATAATGGAGAGTGGGGGGACGTTGGAGTTGAGAGTGGATTTTATTCAGATTTCAGGGCCTGTGGGCCCGGGAAAGTGAAATAAATGCCAATTTCTTTTTTTCTATGTGGGGTTTTTCTTTTCTTTAATAGTGTTTCCTAAGAAATTAAAAATGGTTCAAGGTCCCTTCTCTATTTCCTTTTGTTTTCTTTTTGCTCCATCATGCTTAGGGTGGAGTTTGGATAAGCTTTTTGGTTGCTTGGAAATGATTTCTCTGTTAGACAATGCGAGATGTGGACTTGTTTCTAGTAGTAGCATGGTTGGTTAGTGAGCATGTGTGTTTGAACAAAAGTGTACAAAATTCACAATGAAAAGTTTGGTTTTGGTTTTGTTTATATACATTTGATTTTTTTTTCTTTGTCTGAACTCCAACCATGTATTTCTTCTACTACTTCTTAATTAGTCATAGAAGAAATACCAGAGAATTGATGTTAACAAGCTGTGGCTGTCTTTTTGAAACATTATAGATAGTGATACAAAGGATTGATTGTTGAAATTCTAGACACCTAGAGTGGAGAAAAATGTGTTTCAGCCGTTATTAGAACTGTTTAGATCGCGGTTGTGGATAAGTACTAGCTAGAAAAGTTGGTAAGCCGTTTGTCTTTCGTTTTAGTAAAATAAAGTAGGAGAAATGTCACTGTTTATGAAGGGTTCATTCGATCCATGTATGAGTTCTCATAGTTACATCAAAGAAGCATGTCAAATACAAGTTGTAGGAAAGGATCCCAATCAAAGCAAGATAACCTAGATGGCAAGTCGTGAATCGTGATGTTCCGTTTGTTCCTCTCACTCCCTCTCCACGATGATATTGATGTTCAAACTACTTGGTCAAATTTTTCAAAATGTCTACGTCGTCTTATTTTTTTTAAATTTACTTTGCAATGGAGTAAAGCATCTCGATGGTGTATCTGAACTCACGATATATGCTTATAAAATAAATCATCAAACTCAGATATTTTCTTTTCCTAAAAACACATAGGGAAAATGAACACACGCATGATCTATTGTCTCCATGATTTTCTGGGGGGAGTTTCTCTCTCACACAAGTATGTACCTTGCTGTACTTAGCCGAGAACAGTGCTGTGGGTGTCCTTGCTGATCGAGTAAATCACTACATTTTCTGCGACCAGCACATGATTGATGTTTCAGCCACACACTTCTTAAAAAATAAAGCCAACTTGCATATGCCTGTGGCCAAACATTTCCACTCCCAAGCACCCTTTCTTTCTTTAAACTACGAACCCGGCGACGAATGTGCAAATGGCACCAAAATCAGATCCCAAACTTAACAACTGGAACCAAGATTAACACAGAGATCTAAGCTATAGTGCCAGCATAGCGACCCCCTCCATGTGGGGGCTTTTCTATTCCCTTTGCTGCAAGGGATCTCTGATTCCATCCATCAGATGCCCAAACCACAGCCCGGAGACACGAGGTATAAACAAACAAATCTTGACATCCCAACAAAATTGTTTATGCACCAGTACTAACCAGTTGATTAATTAATAGAAAACTACATATAAATGTTTGAATGGTCCCTCCACTGGCAGATGATTCCATGCGTTTCCCTTCTTCTTATAAATTTAAAATTTGTCAGAGTTAGATCAAGCCTTGCTTTCCAGTGGATCCTCAGAGAGACCAAATCATGCATTCACTGGGTAAGTTATTCTAATCCAGTCATCAGAGAGCTAGTTTAAGAGGAAAAGGCAAGTGCTAGCTTTGAGGTGATGCCATGAGGCTTTAGGCGACAGGCACTTGGAGTCATGCATGGATGATAGGGGGCCTGTACTGTACGTGTCAAGGAATTATTAGCGTCTTTAGGGGCAGGGAATAAGGGAAAAGATCTTGCTGTTGGGTGGATGGGTTTGGGTGATGATCAAGGCCTTGGTGATGTATTAAAGAAAGGGAAGGGGGTGAATTGACCACTAATTCTTCCATGGTGTGAGATTATCGTTCGCTCCTTTTGAAGCGTTTGTCTTTCTTTTGGCACCCTTTTAAATCTTTCCAAAGTGCTGGATGTATGTTTCTGCACCAAAACAATCTTGATCGAGCAATGCTGTCCACTAGTTAAGCCTGTTTTAGAATGGAGAAAGTTGACAGGAATCATCATATCTGAAACAAAAGCAGCGGAGAAGATAGTAGTCGTCTAATCCTGCAAAATGTGCAGATAATCCACTGAAGAGCAGTGACTCATTTTTTACAGAGAATCCAAGAAGGGAGCTACAGGTCCTCTTTAAGCGAGATTGGTCAAAATGGTAAGCTCGCGGTTGCAGGCACAAACAAGCAAACCTACACAGAATTAACGTTCCTTGCACGGAGATCAGGAGGTACTACTACATAACTACAGTATAGCGCAGAACCTCCAAGATCCAAATTATCATTTGCGAAAGAGAGAGGCATGCGCAACCTAAAGGCTGGGTGCATTATAGCCCGGCCACGGAGCAGCAAAGCAGTCAATTTCTCACGGAACAGAAGCAATTGCAATTGCAATTCACCATCCACTGTAACAGTAGCAACATAGCCGATGCATGCAAAACGATCCATCCATCACTGTTCTGCCACCAAATCCATGTCCTCTGCTGCGCTGGGCACGTACACCACTGCACGTTTAATTTCGCCCTGTGCATCAGTCCCATCTCGCCATCAACTATACTGCATCTCGGACCGGACGACGAATCCGTGCGCCATCCAAGCCGCTGTCACCGGCGCAAGGCAATCGCTGTTAAGCTCCGTGTCAAACACATGGCAGCATTAATCACCGATCGAGAGACGAGATCCTTGGTTAGTGTTAACCTAGGATGCACTTATACAAACGCCCCAAGTGATCACTGATCGATGATCTGGCGTCAACCTTGCATTAGATTAGGCTACAGTCAGCCCGGTAATGACATCACATTTTCTTTATAATAGCAGATGTGGTATAGTGTGTACCCGCGTACCGTACGCACACACCTTCAGATGGATGGGCGGCGGCTGTGTTTGCATCTGATGAATCCGAGAGAGAGGAAAAAAAATATCTCGCCATGATTGGGAGGTTGTTGTATACGGAGTACTCCGTATATATTTGGGTGGGCAGGAGAGGAGAGGAGAGATGGCCGGAGCCGGGAAACCCAGCAGCACATGCGGGCGGCCGGCGGCCGGGCCGAGTAGTAATTGGGCGGCGCTAGTTTGCCTGCGTTGTCCCGGCTCGCCGCCCGCCGTGGCTGTCGGCTGCCGGCGGCCGCATCGTGAGGATGAGGACCCAGAGCGGCAGAGGCCAGGAGGAAGCCCAGGAAATGGGGCGGGCACGGTCGCTGTAGCGGGGGCCCACCAGTTGAAACCCGGATCGGGCGGCAGCTGTCGCAGACCCACACGTGGACGGACGGGAGCGCCCTGGGCCAGGGATCGTACGGTACGGCGGCCCAATTGGCGAGGGGCCCAGCTGGCGGGTGCGGGGGCTCCACGGTGGCAGCGGCGGCCCGCTCCCCCCGCTGTGGCGCTGCCGCGCCAGCTGTCACGTCGCGCTGTGCTGGCAGCACCGGCACCGGGTGGTGGCAGCTGTCCACGCGGCGGCCTCCTTCCTCGTGCTTTGGAGCCGACGTGGTCCGTACCACGCGCCGCGTGCGTATCCAGCTGTACATTTGCCAAGTGAATTTTTGGATTGGAGGGTTCAGTACTAAAATATAAGATCCTGGATGGATAGACAAAACTGAATGAGATTGGTGGGTAAGTGAAGAGTTGGTGGGTAGTGTAAAATGAGGGGTATAGATGTCACTTTCTCTCACCATTATTTCTTTGAGTTTGAATCATCCAGGTCCCTATATTTTGGAACGGAGGGAGTACTACTACTCCACTACGTATATACAGTACCGTACATCTAGGAGCAGTAATATTATACTACTGAGTACTGTATTGTATTAAGTATAGTATCAGACACAATGAAATGCATATTTTTTTGTAGCTTGGTATATATTCCTGCGAAGCAGAAGGTAGCTACACCTACAGAGGTAGGGAAAGGGAGCACGTTACGGCACATGCATTTGCAGCTCCGATTCCGTCACCTTCACTCAAAATACACGCATCACCCAGACAACCACCCATGCATGCATGCATTGCTGGTAAGCGCCAGGATTAGATTTCGATGCCATTGCCATTGCCAACCAACCAACCCAAGCCCGGAAGCCCCGCAGGCACGCACCCCCGCCACCGCCACCGCCGTGCGTGCCTGCATGCATCGATGCTGGGCGCGATGCGACCGGGCCGTTTCCTTCCCGCGCACTCCTGTGCTAGGTGCTCGACCAATCGTCTTCCTTCACGCTCACTTCATCATGCAGCAGGCGCAGGCCAAGCTTGCCTCTGCATGCACGCATGGGCATCAGGGCATGGCTCGATCGGCTCATGCATGTGAGACTTCACCGGCACTCGTTGCAACATACTCGAATTTTAATTAATTGCCATGCACGGGACGACGTTGGATCATCCCTTGGCAAAAGCAAGCTATAGTAGCTCTGTTTTTTTCTGAATGGGTTGTTTAACTACGTGCTAGCTTTTAGCCTTGTTCTTGCTTGATCGATCGAATAGAAAAGGTTGCTTTTGTTTTTGTTGCGCAAAACCGGCCGGCCGGCTCTGCGAATTGATTTTGATTTGATTTGTGGTCGGCATCGACCACATGCGAGATTCCTGTTGTGTTGTGGTTCTGCAGGTGGCAATCCTCCATACGAAGTGACCCAACAGAGTTTAAGCAGGGTATCGTGCTTATACGCTCATGATGGCAATGCCGCTGCATCATCACATCTTCACCAGTGATCGCACGGGCACCCTCTGCATCCATGGGCCCAGCCAGTCACCGACACGGCTTATTATATATTGATATCGAGAAACACATTCTGTTTCCTTGGAGGCTTGGAGAGTTCCAGATTTTATTTGGACACAGTAGATGAGCCCAAGTGAAGAGAAGAGCTTCAGTTAGCCAGCTACTACCTCCGATCCGGTGCCCCAGCCCCAGCATGATGATGGTAATAAACCTGGACCATACAGCTCTTGACCTCCGATCCGGCCGAGCACCCAAGGAGACAGGGTATGGTGGTGATCACACGCCAATGGTCGGCGCAAGTCACATGAGAGAGAAAATGCTCAGAATTTCTCCCTCCTCATATGCATTCTGAGGTTTGTATATGGTCAACAATAATAATGCTAGCTGTTGTTGTTGTTGGGTTAGCAAACTCCAGTAGTTCTTGCCGGCACCATCAATGATTGGGCACGGCCGGTGCCTGCCTTGCCCCTTGGTCCTTGGATACAAGCTCCATTTTTTTCTCTCTCCTCCTCTCTTCCAGCTCTCACTCTCTCCCCCAAGTGATCGAACTCGGCATGCAAAAACTAATGACTAAACAGTGGGGCCAGTACAGTTAGGTCATGTCACACACTATCATATCATATCATATTCATGTCGTGTGGCCCAACCAACACAAAGGCTCCGTTTAGTTCCCATCCCATCACCAAACTTTCAAAAATTCTCTCTCCAAACTTTACTATTCACCTATCACATCAAATCTCTCTCCTCATGCATGGAGTACTAAACGTGGATAAATAAAAAAACTAGTTGGATGGTTTTGATGTACACGACGAGACGAATCTTTTAAGCCTAGTTAGGTCATGGTAGGACAATGTTTACCACAAACAAACGAAAAGTGCTACAGTGTCCGATGTGACATTTTCACTTCACTTTTTCTCTTTTCACATCAACTAAACACCGCTAAAGTTTCAGAGCTTGGAGAGATACAATACAATGGCCAAAGCAGGCAGGCAGCCAATATGGCACATAGTACAATCATTTGCGTGAGTGGTTGGCTCCATGCATGCATGCTATGGCTCCTCGAGTCCTACTCAGCTGCTGCATGCCACCAGCTAGCAGCTCACCGTGTGCCTATCCTGGCCTCAGATCAATAGATCATCAATCCGGCAGGCGGCAGCGGCTCAACTTCCTCGTACGACAGGTCGTTCAACACTGCCGGCTTGCTCTTGCATCGTCATGCATTTCGCTGCCTGCCTAGCGGCTACGCTGCTCGCATTGTCATTTTGGTCGAATCGACCACTGATAGATTCTCCTTCCAGCTAGCGTTTCTGCAGCACAAAATGCCATTTACTCCAATTGTGACAAGCACAGGCACAAAGTCTACGCGAAGAATGCACTCCCGGCCTTTTGGTTGATATCTAGAGTAGTTCCTGTAATCGTAATCGGAGTTCATCTCTGCTAATAAATCTGCTCTTCGATTGGCTATGTGCGGTTGCAGAGACGACAATTCTATTTTCCAGAAAATAAATATGCTCTTCGATCATCCGAACAAAAGTTATAGCTAATTTCCTTGAAAACTAAAAACCTACCGATCTCGTAGCCAACAAGCCACATATTTTTGGTGGCTCCGATCGATCATGTGGATAGCTAGCTCTTAGTAGTTAGTACTAAATATGTTGGCCCCGGCACAGTTATTAGCTGGAGGATGGATCATGGACGATGGGGACACATAGAAAGGTCATGCTCATAAAACCCCGAAAAGGCGCCTTGATTACAAGTGATTTAGGCCTTGTTTAGATTCCAAATTCACCTCCCAAATTTACTATGCAAAAAGAAGATTCTCCATCACATCAAAATGTCATAACATGCATGGAGTATTAAATATAGATGAAATCAAAAACTAATTGCACAGTTTTATTGTACCTTACGAGACAAACATTTTGATCCTAATTAATCAATTTTTGGACAATTTTTTACAAATACAAACGAAATGCTACAGTGGCGCAATGATTACGAAGTGACATCTTACTCCTAAATTCAACACTCCAATTCTAACATCTAAACAAGGCCTTAGGGTGTGGATCATATCGGAGAGAGACCAGTCCCATCGCCCATTTGCAAGTATACAGTAACCTCCCGCCTTCCCGAGGCCTGATACGCCTACGCCTGGCTACAGACCAACACCTGTCTTTTATGCGCACTTTGTTCTCACTCGTGCGCACTCGGAAAGGACTTCCCGAGGCCTGGTACGCCTACGCCTGGCTACAGACCAACACCTGTCTTTTATGCGCACTTTGTCCTCACTCGTGCGCACTCGGAAAGGACTTCCCGGTCGGTCACCCATCGCTCCAGGCCAAGCACGCTTAACTTTGAAGTTCTTTTTTCGAGATGGGCTTCCGAAAAAAAAATTGCAACTTGTTGATATAAGTATTCTTATCAATCATATTAAGCCCTGGGCTGTGCTAGAGCTCATCATCACTGGTCCAATCAAAATCAAATCAATAAGCGCTAAGCGGCCTGTCTACGAGCGCACATACTCGTTTGTGTTGCTATGGCTAGGTTGCCAGTCAAACGGCTGAATTCCCGGCCGGTCTTAATACCGAAAGGCGACGTGCAAGAGCAAAGTGACCAGTCAGCCAGTCATGAATGGATTCCTGAGCCGTGCGTGTATCAGCATGGGATCATATATACAACCTAATTTGCTGTTAAATTTGTGCTTAATTAATTAGGTAAAAAAATGGTTGCATGGTTCATTTTTCTCAGTGAAAGAAAAGTCCACGGTGAAATACTACAGTGGTCTATATAACTGTGGCATACTGATGATCATGCATTCATGCTCATCCGTTTCTTCGAATTAGAAAATTAGTTTCCTTCGTTTATTCGGTAAACTGTGTAGCCTGCAGGTGTATGGGCCCAGGGATGACGACTATCGAGGTCAAGATTCCTGCCAACATGTTGGGGCTATATGACATGATATGATATTATGATGTGGTGTGTTTCTTCTCCGTAGCAGGCGAGAACAGCTGAATTATCGGCACATCACAGGGCCCGTAGTTCCTGCGGATATTTTTCCTATTTTCCCGACACTGCAGCGAGATGTTTCTCCATGTGCCGGTTTTCTTTTTAATTAGTCCGTAATCAGTCTCGTCGATTATGCTGAATGAAGATGGCCGAACGGCAATAAAATGCCGGGCAGTATATACATATATACTAGATCGCTGGAAGCATATGTATATAAGCCGCAGCACTACTCACCTGAAAATGCTCGATCAGTACCGCCGCCTAACTAACTCAGTAACGGCACACACCAAACGAATCATCATCGCTGATATAAAACGGTCATGATCAATGCTCTAATGATGGCCACGTTGGTACGCCTCGCCCGATATGCCGTATCACCAGAAAGAGCCAAGCGATCAATGCGCACATGTGCATGCCCCGGCCCGCCAAACTCTTGCTCTCCGATCCCTTGGCGCCACCAGCCCACCACCAACAGAAACAACACTGAAACAGCAAGCCTATAGGCGCCTAGCAGCTATAGGATCGCAAGTGCAAATGCTTACAAGCTTTGGTATCTACCAGGGGCGGATCTAGGACCCGGGCTGGGGGTGCTGCAGCCCGGGTCCAGGCCAGGAACTCCCACGTAGGTTGTGTAATGGTCAGTTGTCCAATTCAAAGCATATGATCTTAGCTAATGTAAATAAATGAGCCAGGAAGACTGTTGTAGTCGAGGCGGTGATATTAAACTGCTGCTGAGTGGCTCGTTGCCTTGTTATCTTGAGTTACTTTACTTGTGCATACATATCGATATATTCAGCCCGGACCTAAGCCAATCCTGGCTCCGCCACTGGTATCTACGTACAGAGATAGAAATGCACACGCGTACTGATCGAGCCGTACGTGCCTACAAGAACGAGGAAGCGACTAAAAATAATGCACCCCTAACGAGGTGTGTGCTGCTGGTAGGATAAAACTAAACTTATCGAGACGGAGATGCATGGCGTCATCGTTATCATCGTATCGTCGTATGCTACGGTTCGTTCCCTCTGGTCAGGCTCAAGCGACGCACGCAGGCCTCTAAAACTAAAAGAGTCAAAGACCACCGCAGGAAGGCAGGCAGGCAAAGCCGAGCGCTAGCTGCGAGCATGTGAGCGGCACATGACGGTGTCCCCCACCCATCGCTCGCTCGCTCGCTGTCTTGGGCATCATCGCAGCAGGATCGATCCATCCATCGGCCACGCACGCACGCATGGCGGCTTCGCTTACTGGGAGGCCAGAGGCGACGGACGCGGACGGCTCGATCCAGCCGGCCTCCAGGTGCAGCGCATGTGGCGCGCGCGCGCAACGGACAGCGGGCGGCTACGGAGCACAAGGGCCAGCCACCAGCCAGCCAGGTCGGGATGACAGTGCCCACGCCGACGCCCGACGGCAACGTTACCCCCGTACTTGCCGTATCCGTGCGCGAAGCCTTGCCGCACGCCTGGCTGCTGCTGTGTCCTTGCCGTCACGCCTCACGCGTCGCGACTGGGTGGGACGAGGGGCCAACACGAATTCAAGGGCCTGCTTGGGACTTGGGTTGGCAGTAAAAGTGAGTCACTGAGTCGCCACCTGGTTGTTGGCTTGGCTGTTGCTATAGCTAGCTATACACCGTCGTTGCTAAGTTTCAAAAAAAAAAAAAACACCGTCGTTGCTCTGGACATGCATACGCTCTGCCGCGCGCGAACCATATTTTGCGCTGGCCTATTTGACGGCCGCTGACTTATCACTGTGCCATATCGGGCCTCTTTCTTCGGATAACCGACAACGACTTTTGCATCTTGAACGAACGAGTTCATTATTAAGCTTAAAGCCTAAGATCGACGACTTCCAGGAGACGTTTATTTATTTAGGTCTTCCGAAAGAAGTAGCAACTGGTAGTTATTAAGAGTCGGCTTGTTCCCCTCGCTCGCTCCGCCCCCGACTCGGGCGGCGCGGGCGCTAACCCTAGCGCCGCCGCCGCCCCTCCTCTTTCTTGCTTCCTCCCGCCACGCCGCCGCCAGAGCGTGCCGCCGGGGCCGCGCGGCCCGTGGTGAAGCCGGCGGCAGGGCCTCTCCCCTCCTCTCCGGTGGACCGTGGCGGGCGCGGCCGTCCGCCTGTCTCTTAGGCGCCGTTCTCTCTGCTGGGGCACCATTGCGATGCATCGTCTCCTCCTACACGGGTTCTCTAGGGTGAAAACCCTGTTCATTTATGGACATGCGGACGGCGGCGCCACTGGCGTCGTATCCCTCTTGGGGCGCCGCATATGGAGACCCGACTTGGCTTGACATGCGTTGCTCGCGCGCGGCGGCATTGGAGGTGCGCTTCGTCCGTGTTGGCAGGAAGGTGCAGAGGGCCCATGGGTGCTGGAGATTTTCAGTTGGCGCGCATGGAGGTGGGCTCCGGTGTTGGATGAGCGGATGTGTTGCTCTCATAGCGGCTTCAGATATCTGAGTCCTTGGCAGAGGAGTGCGAGGCGGTGGGAGAGGCGAGGCCCCCACGCAGAGTGGCCAGGATCAGTGGTTTTCTTCGGCGCCGTGACGGAAGTTTCTGCTGAAGCTCCACTGAGACAGGGGATCACGATCATGTGTGTTCATCTGAGGTGGATGACTCCATGGTGGAGGAGTCCGGATCGCTGCTCGAGCTTGCAGCGGGCCATGACATTTGGCGTGGCACAGCGTTGGCGACGATGGCGCAGCTCGTGGGTGGTTTATGTTGGCTTCTCTCCCGGTTTGTGGTGGTGTAGTGTTTTGTTGTGTGCGTTTGTTTGCGTGCGTCGTTGATGTGGTGGTGGTGTTCGCTTCGGCGCGTTATGTACGAATGCTCCTTCTTCTTATATGAATTGGTAGTGCTCCTGCCGTTGCTTAAAAAAAAGTAGTTATTAAGAGTCTGGTTGCGCAATTAGATATTGCACATGGGGCTCAACGGAAAGCATTGTCACTGTCACCTTAACAGAGGACACTCCCATCCCGTCCCCATAAATTATTGCTGTTGACTTGCTCCCGAGCACCTCCAGCAGACAACTAATCGCCGAAAGATTAATAACCATCGCCTGAAGTACCCTTTTGGCCTTGGATTGGATAAAATGGTAAAGGGAATGCGGTAGTACACCTAATAATCTAACCCTTTTACGCCACAACAAACAAAAAAGTACTGCCGGCAAGGAATCATTTCGGTGATGTTTAGATACTAGAACTACGTTGAATTTGAAAGTAAGATGTCACTTCGTAATCATTGCGCTACTGTAGCATTTCGTTTGTATGTAAAAAAATTATTTAAAAATTGATTAATTAGCTTAAAATGTTAGAGTACAAGTTTTTGATTTCATCTATATTTAATACTTTATACATGTTATGACATTTTGATGTGATGAAGAATCTTCTTTTTACATAGTGTATTTGGGAGTATTTTTTTTAAGAACTAAACGAGGCCTTCGCGTCGCAAAGGATGCTGCCTTTTAGTACGAGAAAAAGAAAAAGGATGACGCATTCCTTTCCCGGGATGAACAGGCCATGGCTACCAGTCCTCCATGAAAATATGCCTACAAAGAAGGGTCCAACAACAATTGGGGGAACAGACCCGTCAACGCACCAGATCAACGAGCAATTATCAGCCCAGATCACATCGGTCTTCCGCAAAACACCAGGAAAGCGCACATGCTGAGGAAGCCTAACAAAATTCTAGCCGCACTCAATTAAGAATGCTTCTGAATTTGTCTTCGATACGAGGAGTCTTCATTCTTCAAGATATGCAACATATATACACGACTACATCGCTACTCTTACCGGTTCTCACGAATGTTTAAATAGCCACAGTACCTCACCCTGTCAACCTTCCTCTGCCACCTGCTAGCTCTCAGCACGATTTCAGAAAAAGTGATTCTCTTCACGGTTACACTACATTATAAAGCACAGTAATAACCCAAGCCTGTTACAATGAGATCATCAAAGCACTGCATGCCGGTGACTTCATGGCCCAAAATATTGTTTTAGTGGAACAATTGCTTCATAAGTTCTGTTCCCACTTGCCATTAGATCAAATCACTGGTTAAGCTTCGACTACAGCTGCCAGGTCCTCTTCTGACGATGTTTCAGGTGCGATAATCTCTTCAGGCAAATCACTCGGAGAACTGCCTTCAGCCTCCTGATCTTTAGGTGCTTCAGTTTCCATCAATTCCCTTAGTTTCATCTCTAGCTCTTTTGCAACACTCTTGTTTTCAGTAAGGTAAGATTTAAGGTTATCTTTACCATGGAAAGTAATGTCGTTGAAAGAATAATATGCACCACTAGTCTTCTTGATAAGCTTGCGCTTCAATCCGAGTTCAACAAGCTCAGAACTACGGCATATCCCCTTTCCAAATTCAAGCTCAAATTGTGCAGTCTTGAATGGTGGGGCATGCTTGTTTTTCACAATCTTCACAGCAACTTGACTGCCTATTGTCTGCAAATAGAAGCAATCATCATTCAAAAGCAGCATAAAGTTAAGTGCATACTGTTTCAGGGTTGTAGAGTGACAGCAGATATTTGTTCCTATAAGTTTTCTATTCTATTCTATGTGTCTAGAAGTAGTTCAGTTAAATTAAATAGGCCTCGTGCAGACATGGGCATCTCTATTTCAACAAATGCATGTGGTGAATGTGCTGAAATTTACATGAGTATTGGCTAATAATGAAAACAGGTAAATGCTAAAGATATGGCTTAGCTAAGTACCTCTTCGCCTTTCTTTACCAGACCAATGCGCTTGATGTTCAAGCGAACAGAAGCATAAAACTTCAAGGCGTTGCCACCAGAAGTGACCTCCGTTGGTCCCCCAAATCCAAATGTTGCTACCTTGGCCCTGGTCTACAATGGGAATGAAGAGATTGAGTTGGCAGCAAAAATACTGAGGATTTAAGGAAAAGGAAACTTCATAAAACAGATGAATAGCATGTAGAAATGCTAAGGCAGCACAAGAGAGAATCAGTAATTACAAAACTGTACGCTAATGTTTCCTGATCTACAGTGTGACATTCCTTTTAAGCTTTAGCAGCATGTAATTCTGGAACTGGAAGGTAAAAGATGTACAATTACAGTTACACCCTTAATCATATAGTTCAATATAGCGAGCATCTTCGGACTTGTTGATGGAACCTTCATTTCAATGAGACACGTAATGAAATGCTACATAAATTACTTTAAACAAAGCTCAAGAAATTATGTATGACTAATACCTGATTAATAAATAACAAAATTGTTTTCGAAAGTGAAAGGGAGTGGCTCAGTTTACGAAGAGCTTGGCTCATCAATCTAGCCTGAAGAGCAACATGGGCATCGCCCATCTCCCCATCAAGCTCAGTCTTTGGGACAAGAGCTGCTACCTGCATCAAAGAATAAGATAATATAAACTGTATGGCTAAATCTGAAATGAGGAATTCTTTCAGGTTATTAAGATTGAGCTGCATGCTTGAATTGCTATTTGGCAAATGTTATTCAAAACTAAAATGGAACAACACAATTGCACAAATAGAGAGTACACCACTCAAAAAAGAGAACCAGATTGGCGAAACAGCTACATGGAGCTAGGTCTTACACTGTCCACTACAACAACATCAACAGATCCACTTCGAATCAGTGTGTCCACAAGACTGAGTGCCTGCTCAGCGCAGTCTGGCTGAGAAAGGAGTAAATTGTTAGTGTCAACACCAATCGACTCCGCAAGAGCTGGATCCAAAGCGTGCTCTGCATCTACAAAGGCACAATAACCTAGAAAATGGCAAACAAAATATGAAGTCATCAAGAATGTTTTAACAGAAGTTGAAAACCACAGGCTAGTAACTAAAGCATATAAATTACTATGCACTTAAAACTATGATTAAACTACTCAAATGATTGAGCATCTCAGGGGAAAAATGATAAGCCTAGGTATACAAAGTAAGTTCAAAATAGAGAAGGTGGCGTCCATGGCAGACTTCTTTTCATGTGCCATACTCTGAAGGTAAGACAGCTTTTCATTTTTACTTCAGGTATTGCAACTCCCATTCTTCAAGTGGGTTTTGTTCAATAGGTGGGGTAGTAATATTTTTGAAGGAAAACAGATATCTGTGAATGAACCTTAAGAACTAGGAGTACTTATGTTCATGATTAAACTAAAAAAGAACACTGAGAATTCTGATTTGTAAGCATGGAAGAACTGCCTTCGAGATCAAGGCACGGAAGGAGTTTCCATAGGATAGCACATGCCTTAGTGGCGAATGCTATGAAAAAAAGTGGCTGAGCACTAAATTCACCACATTGTCATCCTAAATTTCATATGTTTGGCCATCCTAGTTACCAAGCTGCTTTCACCTTTACTCTATCCTAAGTAGCAAGTTGCTAGAGGCCTAGAGCAAGTAAACCATATTATTCCAAGAGGGGTAGAAAGTTATGAGTTTACCCCCATTCTTCTGTGCTTCTGCAATGACATGTAGAGCAAGAGTTGTCTTGCCTGAAGCCTCTGGGCCATAAACCTCTATGACACGCCCCTACAAAAGATATTGGCGTGAAACTTCTACAAAATAAAATACATCAACGAAGAACACCAGAAACTAGGCTAAGTGGTTTTTTTTTTCCAATTTGCAAATAATACCATGCAACAACTGAAAAGAAGCTCTACTTATAAATCATTAGTATGCAAATGCATACCTTTGGAAGCCCACCAGTTCCTAGAGCCATATCCAAAGCGAAAGACCCAGTAGATACGACAGGTACATCTCTATGTCCTTGTGAACGGCCAAGCCACATTATTGCCCCCTTCCCAAATGCTGATGTTATTTGATCGATGGCCTGGTGCAAAGCCAAGTCTTTCTTCGACATATTCTCCTCACCAGAGTCAGTTCCACTTGACTTTGACTTCTTTTTGGCTACATAGGCAAGAGAAGAATCAGTAACTGATCCAGTAGGCAGTAGCAGAGAAGCATAACAAAAACAAAGGAAGAAATCATATATAGTATTATAATCAAGTTACAGTGCTATAGGAGATTAAGACAACAAAACTATGTGGATGGTATGATCAGAACTACAGATGCCACTGCTCAGTATATATATAATAAAAGCATGTGCAAAAAGCATAAAAGAATCAGCCTATAACCTTTAGATGAGAAATCTCGGCAATGAAACGTGGAGCCACAGATTCCTTGCTTATAGCTCTGCACAAGTATTAAAGCATCAGAAAACTAACAAATAACTAGGAAGTTTTTTTTTTAATTCTAGCGCATTACTGTTATTAGCTCTAGTGTTAAAATGCATACTGCAGACAAGTATTGAGCCATTCAATTGGGCAAGCACTGGCTTTTCAGTTAGAACGGCATGAGACTGATTGTATTGTAACCTCATGAAAGGTGGTCAAGCCTCTCTACTAATCTGACACATATAAAACGCTTTAGGCATGCCATCAGAGTCAAAATGTTAATAGCAATGGGGAGCACTAATGGCTCACACTGTAGGGAAACAAATTTACCACACGGTAAGAGGAAATGACATTTCATACAGAAACGATATTTGGGCGACCCTCAATAAAGCAGGCAGTAAGCAAGCGATAATCTAGAAATTTAGTGAGGATTAACGGGTTTGTCCAGTGAATTTGAGATTGTAACGGAGGAATCAGCCCCCAAAGGCCAATACTTCACATACACCGATCAAACCACGGGATCAAACTAGGGTTCTCCATCCCAATCAGCACAGTATAAACAGTAAAGTAACCATCCCCCGAGCGTTCCATACTGCCATTCGCTAACCCGTCCCACCCCAAAATCACAAAACCGATTAAATACAGCAGAGAGAACAGGGGGTTGGACCTCAGGGTGAGAAGAAGAGGAGACGGCGGCGATGACGCGCCGCAGCGACGCGCGCCTGAGGAGGGTCGCCATGGCGGCGGCTTCGCCTCCAGCCGCGGGGAGAAGGGCGGGGGGCGGAGGAAGGGTGGGGCTAGGGTTTAGGGTTTTTGCGCGCACGGGGTTTAGGCTTCCGCTCCGCCCCTTTTGGTGGAGTCCGGTCTCCGCCTCTCCGGGCTCCCACTCCGGGTGTCGGGAAGAGCGCCACACGGGGGGCGGCACTTGCGGGACACCGCGATGGACCGCGCGTGGACCCAACTCAGCGCCGAGCCGGCTTGTCAGTGTCACGGAATGACCCACCCGTGGACGTGGTCCACGGAGGTTTCCTTGTGTTGACGGGAGGTGGGTCCACATAAACTTTTGAGGTATCGTCTGATGGGCTCAGGGTCACATAGAGGCCCCAGTTGGCCCATCAATGGGCGAATGCGGCTTGGCCCATCTGGCACCGTCGTCTGCCCAGCTTCTTCGCGTGAGCTCGTCTCCCCCCTCGTCGTCGTCTCTCCGCCCGCCCACGGCCCACAGGAGTGAGATTCAATCCTTGGGGCGCCATTGTCGCCTGCGTTCTCCGCTAGAAGAGGTGCGTTCTTCTCCATACCCATTTCTTCTCTTCTCGTCTCCGTCGCTGGTCGCCACTGCTCCCGCGGCGTTGCTTCTTTGGGGGCCGAGTGGCTGGCCATTCATCTCCATCGCCTCGTGCCTCCTCGGATGCGGGCGATTCAGAGCTGCAAATCGAGCAGAGAAAGCGCCACAGCGGCGCGCCGGTTGTGGTGGCTCTGCTGGCACCTCGATTAAATCCAAGTTTTTGCAAATCAGCCCCTCGTGTGCGCCGCCGACACCGACATGGATTTGCCGGCAAGCCGTGGGCCGTGGCGCATGCGGAGCCCGTGGTCACACTTCCCTCTCATCTTGGCTTGTCCTGGTCCTCCTCGTCCCGCATACCTCCTTCTTCCCGGCCGGTGCTTCTCCACGCGAGATTCGCGTGAATTCACCGTCTTCTCCGACCGCAATCTCGCAACAAAACCGTCAAATCCAGCTGCTGGTTTTGGGCGTTGGGGAGGGCCTCCTTTGAGTGAAATCCATCCTTGGGCCCGCCATTTTCTGCCTGCGTCCCCCACAAGAAAAAGTAGGTTCTTCCCATGCCCATCGATAATTCGATAGGCTTCTCGCCCCGTTCGCTCCACTGGTTGCTCCTTCTCCCCCGGCATCACTTGCTCGCCAGAACGCAGCCTCCCTGTGGCCTTTCGTCGGTACGCCGGCTCCGTTTCTCTTAGTTTTGTGAGCTTCCTGTGCTTTTGGTTACGGAACAAAGTGTCCTTTGCCGTCATTACTGACAAAGCTTCTGGATCGCCAATTGAGCATTGTGTAGATAAACTGGTGGTGTAAATTGAAATGTGGAAATGATTTGTGTGACTGGGATTTAGCATGCCTTTGGACCTTTGTACTGATACTAAACCGAATTTTAATATGTGAAAAGTGTCTTGATCTGGGGCTCTGAACTGTAATGCCTGTCTTTACATCTCTATTTTGCTTTTGCACATTGATCTATATGAAAAGTTGGGTACTCACTTCAGTGAAGTTAGTTCATAGCGCACAGCCTTACATTAGACAGGGTGCTAGTATAGTCATCAACTATATTGAGCTTTTTAATTGCAGATACTGCAGGAAATGTCTGATGACTGTATGTTTTCACACTACTTTCAGTTAAAACAAAACTAGCCATGGATGGCAGGAATTTTGACCTGAGTTGTTCCTTGGGTATGAAGGATGACAGTCTAACTTTGTCTCCGTTTCTGCACAAACTTTTCAAAGAGGTCTGTAGTTTTGACAACCCTGACCCTAAGGGACACCATTTGTGCATTCAGTTGATGATTTGAGTTTAAAGAAAGCTGGATAAGTAGAGACATGAATGCTATTGCAGTGGGATGATCGCAAGGCAAGGGGATTGTTTCACCATGACATAAGTTCCTGTGATACCAAGGTTTTCTTTTCCATTCTCTCTATTAACTGCCCAAGTTTCTTCTGCTGATTTTGTTTTTTCATCTTAATTCTGTACAATCATGTGTTGATAGCTACTACCTGGAGAACACAACTTTGTAGCAACATTAATAGAAGGGCGTGATCAAAAGAAACGACCAACTGAGTTCAGAATCAACCAAGTCCTCCAGCCGTTTGATAGTGGGAAGTTCAATTTCACAAAAGTTAGGCCAGAGGAGGTGATCTTCAGATTCCATGAAACTGATAAAGACGCTGGCCAGTATTTTGCTGGTGCTCCTGATACTATTTCAGCTTCTTCTAGCTCCATTTTGATTAATGTCAGTGCGTTCCCCTCTAAGAAATTTACTTACACGGTTACACCTTACTGATTAAGACGCAATTGACAGAGTGTCATTTCCGCATCACAGGTGAGTCCAATTGGTTACTGCCATGTGCTTTTGACCCCCAAAATCCAGGATTGTTTACCGCAAAGAATTGATCAAGAGAGCTTCTTAATAGCCATGTATGTTGCAAGGGAGGCAAGGAATCCCTTCTTCAGAGTTGGTTATAACAGTCTGGGTGGCTTTGCAACCATCAACCACCTTCACTTCCAGGCTAGTCTTTAGAATATCTCGATATCGTATACTTGTCAATTTCTACAGGAATTTTCTGTATTTCACAATATCTGCAGTCTCAGCAAGTCCTGTATCGACATTTTGTTCATTAGGCATACTACTTGGAAGTACAGTATCCGGTTGAAAAGGCAACTACAGAGAAGCTCACAATCCTAGGCAACGTTGTGAACATTTCTCAGCTGGTTGATTATCCAGTAAGTGGTTTTGTGTTTGAAAGTGGAGTGAGCCTTGAGGATTTGTCGGTTGTGGTTTCAAAAGTCTGCATCTTCTTGCAAGAGAACAACAGACCTTTTAATGTCCTTATCTCTGAATCCGGCAAGAGAGTTTTCCTCCTACCACAGGTACTGCCATGCAACCTCAGTAGTATAAGTTCTGGATTCAGAAACAATGTTCCCAATTCATACTTTAGCAATGTGTTTACATTTATCTCCCTCCAGTGCTACGCGGAGAAGCAGCTTCTTGGAAAGGCGAGCCAAGAGTTCCTCGACATGAGAATCAATCCCGCAATCTGGGAGCTAAGTGGCCATTTGGTACTGAAGAGGAGGAAGGACTACGATGAAGCCTTTGAGGCAAACATTTGCAGATTTTTGGTTGAAGCAGCTATTTCTGAAACAGGGTTCCAAGAGTTGAAGAAATGCGTGCTGGACTTCCTGATTGTGTCTGCTGCTTGTAGTTCGGATATAGATTCCTAAAGAGTGATGACTGAATGATTTTGAGCACTGATTAATGATTCGTGATTTGTATCTGTAACTGTTATGATGGTAATATTATGGGTTTGTGACTTGACCACCAGGCAGTGGTACGGCCGGCACCCAGTAAGTGGGTGCTTTACTGCTTTGTATTCAAAGTTCGTTTGAGGCTTGGGGATTTGCTTTCAAACACCAAAGGTTCGGGCAAGAGGACAATAAACAATTCAGCTTCCTTATCTCTGAATCTGGCAAGAGAGTTTTCCTCCTGTAACATTCTTCGCACTCTCTTAATCTAAAAAAACATTCTTCGCACTCTTAGCAGCTGTACTTATTGCCATGCAACCTCAGCTGTGGAAGTTCTGGAATTTGAACTCTAGCAGTGGATTGATGACATCAGATTTGCTCCCCTCAATCGATCAGTGCTAAGAGATCGGTTGCTGAGTTCCTAACTTAGGGGACTCTAACGCAAGTTTGGTGAGAGCGCCTACTAGACGATTTTGTAAAATGCTGAGACCTGCAAACATTAACAATGAGTTATCCTAGGTGAGCATAATTTAACAAATGGCCTATTAGCTCAGTTGGTTAGAGCGTCGTGCTAATAACGCGAAGGTCGCAGGTTCGAGACCTGCATGGGCCATTTATGATTTTTTGCCTTCTTTGTTTATATATTTTTTCTTTTTCAAGCTTTTTTTCTTTGCATGGGCCAGCACTGCAGTTTTATTTGTTTTCGCTCCTTTTTGTTTTTTGTTTGCATGGGCTCCAATTTTTATATCTTTTTTGTTTTTGTAGCATGGACCAGCACTCTAATCTCTGTATTCACGTGGACGGTGGCATGATTTTGCAGACGCCCTGTTCGTCTAATTTTTGTATCCATTCACCTGGACGGTGGCACGGTTCCAGACGGCGTATTCGGTGTTACACGAGCGTAGATAAAAGTACTTTAGCTTGAACTGCCGCCGCTGAACGAACCCAACACATGCACGCTGGCATGATTATTGCCGACGGCGTGCATCCATGAACGTAGATATTGCCAAAGCCAGAATAGTTTTCTTTTCTTTTTTTTAGAATAAAGCCAGAATAGTTTTCAGAGCGTCGACCATTGCATGCTGATGGTCTTAAGATAATATAACCATATACAAATATCTTGACTTCTCTACTGCCGGTCTTCTCCGCTGAACCACACGCATCAGACGCATTTTGATACTGACATCGACCGTGATGGCGACATTGCACGAACCCTCCGTGTCAATGTAGTACCAATAATTTATTTGCACATTTAGGACTGGTACTTGCATGAACTAATCAAAAAGGCAGGGACGGCACGCGCGCGTGTGCGAGCACACGTTGACTTGATCGGGTCACTGTTCCGTGCCGCGCATCGCAACCTGATGGTGAGCTTTTTTTTTTTTAGAAAAAGGATAAACCCGGTCTCAGCAATCAAGTGTTTGACGGCTTACAACCTGAACCACTACGCCTACATGCTGCAACTAAGTGCGCATGTACAAGAGGATGACTCCAAAGACTGAACCACTACGCCTACATGCTGCAACGAAGTGCGCATGCACATGACGATGACACCAAAGACCAAGACATAAAACATCCACTGCTGTTCTCAGCACACGACACTAAGACATAATCCTTCGCGAAGCATTCCAACCAAAATTGTTGAACATCTCTAGAGCTACCACCTCCAAAGCTCGGCACCCCTTCTTCAAGCTGTCCCTCTCTTCCTCTTTAGATAAGATCGACCAGCTCCGGATCCAGTGCACCGCTCTAAAGATGACCTGCAAGCCCGAGATAGGTTTTGATCTTTGGAACACCACATCATTTCGACAAAGCCAAATGGCCCAACAAATTGCTGCTACTCCCAACAGCCCTCTATTCCTTTGTTCAAGCGGAAAGCGCCTAATCCAGCCCCCAAAAAGATCATTAGAATTCCTAGGTTTTGTTATACCAAAAGTTATACTTATAGCATTCCAAATCAAACTAGCCATAGGGCATTCAAAGAAGAGGTGTTGAATTGACTCCTGCAGCCCACAGAAGCAGCAATTAGTACAACCCTTCCATTGCCTTTTAGCCAAATTATCCTTAGTGAGGGTTACCCCTTGTCTCAAATACCATAGGAAAATTTTAATCTTCAAGGGTAATTTGATTTTCCACAAAGAAATATCTCTCGGCACACCCTCCTCTATCATGTTGTTGTTATACATTGCATTTATAGAGAAAGTTCTACTTTTCATCCACACAAACGCATCACTCCCCCCAATCAGTTGTACCTCCACCAAATTTCCCACCAATTTCAACCATTTGCTCCAATTTTCCCCCACAACCGCACGTCTAAAAGACACATCAAGCGGACAAGTGCTTAGCACCTGAGCCACCGTAACATTCTTTTTCCTTACGATTCTATATAAAGAGGGATATGCTGACATTAGAGGTTCATCACCAAGCCACAGATCTTCCCAAAATCTGGTCTGAGTACCATCTTTTATTTTGAATCTCCCCATTCTCAGAAAAAGATCCTTTACTTCCATCAAACCTGACCAAAAGTGTGAATCTCCTTTTTTCTTTTCTACTTGGGAAAGGGTCTTATTTTGCAGGTATTTTCTCGTTATGATGCTCTGCCACTTGCCCTCCTCATTCATAAGTTTGAGAAGCCATTTGCTTAACAAACATTTGTTTTGAATGTCAAGATCTAAAATTCCCAACCCTCCCACACTCTTAGGCTTACGGAGAATACTCCATCTTGCTAGCCTATATTTTTTCTTATGCTCATCGCACTGCCAAAAAAATCTAGATCTATAGTAATCTAGTTTCTTCAAAACACCTTTAGGTATTCTGAAGAAAGACAGCATAAACATTGGTAAGCTTGAGAGTATTGAGTTAATTAACACCAGCCTTCCTCCTGACGAAAGCATCTTACCCTTCCAACTACTCAGCTTTTTTTGAAATCTCTCTTCTATGGTGCTCCAATCTTTATTTGAAAGCCTGCGCGGGCTCATCGGAATTCCCAAGTATCTGAAAGGCAAAACCCCTTTCTTACACCAAAAAGCTCAACATACTCTGGCCCCCTATCCTTTGTTTCCCCAAAACAGAACAACTCACTTTTGTGGAAGTTTATCTTCAGACCCGAAAGCTTCTCAAAAGCGCAAAGTACTAATTTCAGATTTTTGGCCATGTCCAAATTGTCTTCCAAAAAAAGAATTGTGTCATCCGCATATTGGAGTATCGATATACCACCATCTACAAGATGAGGCACAAGTCCATTGAAATGTTGTTGTTCCTTTGATCTGTCAATTAATATCGCTAACATGTCCCCCACCAAATTGAACAACATGGGTGAGAGAGGATCACCTTGTCTCAATCCCTTCTTTGTTTGGAAGAAATGCCCCAACTCATCATTAATCTTAACGCACACGCTGCCCCCAGAAACTATCTGATCAATCCATTGACACCACTTTTTTGAGAAACCCTTCATTCTCAAAACCTGTTGTAGGAAAGCCCAATTAACTTTATCATAGGCTTTCTCAAAATCTAGTTTGAGTATAATGCCCTTCTGTTTTTTCCTATTAATCTCGTGAAGTGTCTCATGCAAGATTACCACCCCCTCCAAAATATTCCTTCCAGGTAAGAAGGCCGACTGAGAAGGTCGAATAACTTTACTTACCACCAGAGAAAGTCTATTAGCCAACACCTTTGTAAAGATCTTAAAACTAACGTTGAGCATACAAATGGGTCTGTACTGCTGAATTTTTTTAGCCTCTCGCTCCTTCGGCAATAACGTTATAATTCCAAAATTTAGGCTAAAAAGGGAGAGGTCCCCATGGTGGAAATCCCTGAACATGGCTATTAGGTCATCTTTAATGAGACTCCAAAAAACCTGGTAGAACTCAGCGGGAAAGTGTTCAGCTGCGGAAGCAGATACCCGCGGACAGTGGCGCGTCTCATTCACGATCACGCCCTTCACGTCCCTCTCACTACTCCACCTGATGGTGAGCTAATCAACGCACCGTATGTACACTACTTTTGGCGAGATATAGGTAGTGGAATAGCTAGTGATTGGTTTCTTTTTGCCTCGGCTGCTGTTCAAGCACACCTAACCACAGCGATCAAAGGCAATTTCACGTGGAGTAGTGAGAGGGACGTGAAGGGCGTGATCGTGAATGAGACGCGCCACTGTCCGCGGGTATCTGCTTCCGCAGCTGAACACCTCCTGCAATATAAACCGCCCATGGATTTATCTAGAGGGATCAGGAAAACGCCATTTTCTGAACAAGTTGCTCTTGGTAAATGAAAAAGTGGAGTGCTCATTCATTTAGTTCTCCATGACACATGTCTTTTTCCGTGTCAGGAAGATCTTTTTGAATTATCTGAATTTGCTTTAGACCTTCACCAGTAACGATACGTTTTGTTTATGACGGGTGATTTGCAAACAAGTCATTAGTAGCGAGGGCCGCCATCAGCATCTGCAGATGCCGTAACTCCAACAAACAACCGATCCGGTGACCCAAACTCATTTTGGGTTGTGCATAGTGTTTTTAGGTACCTAAAAACGTCTCCAACAGAAGACCTATGCTGGAGACCTATTGTGCCTATCCATCCCACCGCGACTCAAAGATGCATATCTCTCTCATCGACCCAAACAAACTTCGCTGCTTTTCAGGGAGAGGAGGGGAAAGAAGAGGAGGAGGAGCAGGAGCCGGGAGGCCGCGAGCGCCGGGGAGGCGTGCGGCCGGACGCCGGCGCGGGCGGCGCCGCTGCCCCCGTGGAGAAGCCGGTACGGCCGGCTGCTCTCGTGGAGGGAGAGGTGCAGCTGCTTGCCCGCCGCAAGCATCTCCACCGCAGCTCGTCGGCCTCCGCCACCAGCTGCGCCAGCCCGGCCTTGTACCGGCTCAACGCCGTCTCCACCTCGGCGTCCGCGCTCCCGTCCCAACGGCCACACAGACCTCGCCGTCGTAGCCGGCAGCGGCCGTCGAGCTCCTCCAGGGCCGCCGCCGCCGAGCGTGCTCGCCATGGCCGCCGCCGCCGAGTGAGCTCGCCATGGCCGTCGAAAGAGTCGGGCGACGCGTCCAAGGGGGATGAACTCGAGGAAGGAGATAAGATTTGGGTATCCTGCTTTGCGTCTTCTATTGGAGAGCTGGGATTTTGGGTACTTGAGATTTCTAATGTGTAAGACCCTTTTGCTAAAATAGGTATCCTTTTTGGGTACTATCTGTTGGAGATAGTCAAACCTCACGTTCAACTACGTGTTCTAGAAATCAACCATCCCTTGGGTCCACGAAAGGCTGTATATATGGATTATTAGAATTCTGTAGCGACCGAGAGATATATTTTGCTACTATTTGATTACCGAAAAATAAAATATAAAAATAAAAATAGGAGAGACAAGGCCCATATGGGCTAACTGGCGAATTTTAGATGCCCAGCCCGCAGCCCACGTCCAGACCCCACCACACATACTGCGAGGTGCGACCTGTGCGACAGTGCGAGTCTGCGACCCCGGGCCAGGACTGTACTCGGCCACGTCTCCCTGTTCGGCCCCAACACAACTCCTCTCC
>OAMR01000006.1:4122049-4143283 GCA_900205405.1 Echinochloa crus-galli
TGTAAGATTCCTTCATCACGCGGCAATATGTGAGATGTTCCTTCTGAATGCACTATGCAGATATCCAGATGAAGATGTCGGACAACTACCAATGGCTTTCATAGTGAGGAAACCAGGCTCAAATGTCACTGAGCAACAGGTCATGGATTACGTGGCAAAACAAGTATGCTTCTCCTTTGATTACATTCTGCTCCATATAGTTTCATATTGAACTATAGGTGTCCTGTCATAATCAACTTCGCTCTACCTTTACCTAAACAAATCGTCCAAGTTGCCAAGTTGAGTAGAAATTCTTGCAATTTTAGTATTGTTAGTTCAAGCTCGCTTATTTGCTGTTAACATTCTTCGCCCTGATGCAAAAGGCAACACTGAAATGTCACTAGCATACTGTTGATATAGCTATGGATAGCAACCATAACTTTCCAGTAGTGATTCCAGCAAGGGATAATGCCCCTACTGATGCTTTCTTTATTCAGGCTATTCTAAGAACCTTTGCTCGGATAAATTGATAATGTATCAGTCTTAAAACTTCTGGCAGTGGCAGTGACTCTGGCCTAATTTTTCCTTTTATGGCAGGTCGCACCGTACAAGAAAGTTCGTCGAGTGGCCTTTGTCTCTGCAATACCAAAATCACCAGCTGGGAAGATCTTGCGGCGAGATCTTGTACAGCAGGCCGTGTCCATGGGTGCCTCCAAGCTTTGAGGTTTATGCTGACTTGGAAATCTGGGAGGAAGTTCTTTTGTAGTATACTCCTATATACCAGGCCCGGGGAATTGTACATGCTGCTATGGTTTTCAGATTGACCCAGATATTCTGAGCTGACCTGTTACATTACCTCCGAATGTTCATGCTTGTTTCATATGGCGTGATAGTGTTTCTGCACAAAGTTGTACGCCAGGAGGGAATACTGGGATCTATTGTCACATTTGATAACGGATTTTTTGTTTAAAGCCGCGGAGAGAGGGATGGTATCTGTGTTCTTTACTTGTTTCTCTGAAAACGTTTATTGGTTCTGTCTTACGGAGTACTCCGTATGTCAGAACTAGAACTATCCGCTTGCCATCCCCACTCCCAGACCCAGAGTGGGCTTCCGTCGTGTCGGAGGTTCGAAGTTAGTTCAGTTCAGCTCTATTTGTTATAGAAAATGACCTAGCTTAATTCAAGCAAAGGTTTTGAAGCATAACAACGACGAAAAACAGAGGCGCAGTTAAATAAACGAATATGCTTACACGTTTTACTGTGAACTGAAATTCAATCTGTACCAGGAATGGGTTGTACAGACCGAAACACAAGCCGTATGCCTGAACCAGGAAAAAGTGGAGCAAACCCGTCGAACTAGCTGCGTGTCATTGGCTCATTGCTGATCAGAGATCAAACGATTATCTTTTGTTCAAGTTGTTCACGGATGCCTGACGAGTGACGAACCACCCTACTGTGCAGTCGTGTCCACCTTCGAAACCCATAAACCCCTCTGCCTCTGTCTGCAAGTCGTCAACTAGCCTATTCCGCCGCCGCCGACGCAACGCAAGGCACAACCGACCGCGTCCACCGATGCCGACTATCGCCGGCGGCGGCCGCGGGCGCCTCTTCGCCGCGCATCGGGGCGCGATCTGGTGGCTCCGACGCCTCCAGCACCCGCCCTTGTCGTCCCTCGCCGGCGGGGGAAGCCGGGGCGACGCGCCGCATCTACCGGTGCTCATCGTCGGAGCTGGGTCCGTCGGGCTCGTCCTCTCCTTCCTCCTCACCAAATTCGGTAAGAGCCTCGTGTCCCTCGCGCATCGCCTGTTCCGAATCGTGCTTCTAAAGTAGTAGGCGGTAGCGTTGAGCTGAGAGGAAGTTCAATGAGGGAACTGACGAATGTGATAAAACTAGTCACCTCTGTGCTAGTTTTGATGACTGCTTAGTGGCTGAATGAGCTTGGCTGCTTAAATTGGGGATGAGGTGTGGAAATTCTTGCGAAGACCGGCAGGCTTTGATTCAGTTACTTGTTTTATTCAAATCCTGCAGGGATCAAATGCGCCGTGATAGAGAAGAATGTGGAGTTCACTCGGCACCCACGAGCACACTTCATCAACAACCGCACAATGGAGGTGTGCATTTTTGCTAATGCACTCCTACTTCGCTATTTCAGCTTATGTGTGTCGTTTTGGGTGGTGGTGTCACGGTTGGCTGGCATTTTCAGATCTTCCGCAAGATGGATGGCTTGGCTGGGGACATCGAGAGGTCCCAGCCACCAGTGGATTTGTGGAGGAAGTTCGTCTACTGCACTTCACTCTCCGGTTCCATTCTCGGATCGGTTGATCACATGAAGCAGGAAGGCCAGTTCAGTTCCACTCACGTCACGTTTGATGACTTGCACCTCTCTGCATATGTCTTATGACTGACTATTTTTGGCAGATTTTGACAAGGTCATTAGTCCTATATCGGTTGCACATTTCTCGCAGCACAAGTTAGTTGATTTGCTACTCAAGAAGCTGGAAGGTATTGGTTTCCAAACATGTTTTCCTGGTGAGGTTGGTAACTCAACACAGGATGTGAGGCTGGAAAACAAGATATTAATGGGACATGAGTGCACATCCCTTCAGCAGACCGATGAGGGCATTTTGGTTGGAGCATCAGTTAATAATGGGGGGAGGATACTAGAGAGAAAGCTACATTGTGGTCTTGTACTAGGCACAGATGGTGCAAGAAGCACAGTGCGTGAATTGGCAGGCATATCTATGGAGGGTGAGAGGGACTTGCAGAAACTAGTGAGTGTACATTTCGTTAGCAGAGATTTAGGCAGATATTTATCTAGTCAGAGGCCTGGGATGCTGTTCTTTGTTTTTAATCCTGGCGCAATTGGTGTACTAGTTGCACATGACCTGGAGAATGGGGAATTTCTATTGCAGGTATGTTGAACTACTATGTTGGAAGCAAGACCTCTAACATATGATACATTTGAAATTGTATATTCTCATAAGTGGAATATTACCTTCTATTCTATTTTCAGATTCCGTTTTATCCTCCTCAGCAGATGTTTGAAGATTTCAGTGCTAAGGTGATCTAATTCTAGTATTTTTCTTGATTCTAGTTCATTATCCACTGAAATGCTGTGTGCTGCATTCAATTGTGTTTCAACGTTTATTTCTGAAACACTTGTGCTGTAGTGTATTTGAAACAACCTATTCCTAAACTTGAATATGTTATGTGTAGATGAATTTGCTGCCTAAATTCGGTACGTATATGCAAAAGCATCCCTGCTTAACTTTTAAGTTTCCTTGCCATTCTAGGTATGTGAGCAAATTATCGTCAAATTAGTTGGATGGGAACCTGCAGATGTTCAGGTTTTAGACATAAAACCATGGGCAATGCATGCTGAAGTTGCAGAGAAGTACATTGGCTGCAATAATCGTGTTATCCTTGTTGGTGATGCTGCTCACCGTTTTCCTCCTGCTGGTGGTTTTGGTTAGCGGTTTACTTTGAATTTTGATACTGAAATATTACCGCGCTAATTTGCCATACTATCTATATGCAAGTCCAACAGTCAGAATTCAGAAACATGCATCATTGATTTCTTTACAGGAATGAACACTGGTGTTCAGGATGCACATAATTTGGCTTGGAAATTGGGCTTAATGCTGAATGGTGTTGCTTCACCATCAATAATGCAAACTTATGAATCAGAGCGCCGACCTGTTAGACTCTTCTCACAGGCTTCCTGTTCATTCATGTCAATGTCTCCACTACAAAATTAATTGTCATACAATTGCTTGCTTATTGCAGGTTGCAATTTTCAATACAGAACTAAGCGTGGAGAACTTCAAAGCAGCAATGTCTATTCCTGCAGCCCTTGGTCTTGATCCAACTGTTGCAAACTCAGGTAAAATGTCCTGTGCCACAGCAGTAGACATTTTCTTGTTTTTATTTATTTTCAAAGAAAATAACGACAACTGAACAGTTTATATACCACTACGTGCCCCTTGTCATCTGATATGTGTATTCTCTGCATGTATTTGTCAGTGCATCAAGTTATCAATAGAAGCCTAGGATCAATCATTCCAAGAAATGTACAGAAGGCAGTGTTGGAAGGATTGTTTTCAATTGGTCGGGCACAAGTCTCAGATTATATTCTGAATGAGAAAAATCCCCTTGGGTCCTTGAGATTAGCAAGGCTGAGAAATATTCTTGATGAAGGCAAAAGTCTGCAGCTTCAGTTCCCTGCAGAGGACCTTGGCTTCTTGTTAGTCTCATTAGAACTGATCTTTCTTTAAAAGAATCTGTTTCTCATTTCTTTCTGTTTAATTGTTGGACAACAAAGCATGACTGGAATATTCTCAAATCATGGTGAGATATTCAAACCTAATTATGATGATCTTATTTGTGTGCCTTCAGCTATGAAGAAGGAGCATTAGTTGCTGAAGATTGTGGTGAGAAGACTCAGAAAGGAGTAAAACTAAAGCACTCTAAGAGGGGTTCAAGAGAGTACATCCCATCCGCTAAGGTTGGTTCGCGGCTACCCCACATGCTAGTAAGAGCACTGCCTGCTTCAAGTGAGGTTTGTATCTTGGCAGTTGGCACCTAACTGATACACTCATACACATGTTTTATGCTGTTCCTCTACTGTTTTTTACATTGCAACTGTGATGTACCTTGCAGGGTGTGTTCTCAACACTGGACCTGGTAAGTGGGGATAAATTCGAGTTTGTTCTCGTCATCACACCACTCAAAGAGTCATATGATATCGCCCGAGCTACCCTCAAGGTAGCAGATGAGTTCAAGTTGTCAGCCAAAGTATGTGTCATGTGGCCACAAGGTTCTACTGATGCGGAAGTGGAAGAGAGCAGATCTGAGCTAGCACCCTGGACGAACTATGTCAATGTCGAAGAAATGCCTAGGGTACCTGGTAATTCATGGTGGGAGATGTGTCGGATTAGCAGGAAAAATGTCATTCTGGTTAGGCCTGATGAGCACATAGCATGGAGAATGGAATCGAACATGGTGAGAGATGCTGATTCAAAAGTTAGGAGAGTATTTTCTAAAATTATGTGCCTGAATTGCCATTAGGTGTAAGGATTCTGATTAGCTGGGGTTTCACCGTGTGGTAAATTAGTACAGCAAAGAATCAGCTCAATATTGATGTGAATTCATTGTGTGGCTCAATATTGAATCTGATGATCGAATGTCTTTTAGCTTGAGACTCTGATTATTGCGATCAATTTGAGGATGTGAACACTATATATAGGCACTAAACTGATGTCAATTCAGTATGATAAAACAGATGGGTTCGGTTTTTTTATTAAAAAAATTCAGTTTTTGAGAACTTTCTGAACATTCAGTACCATCCAGATCCAGCAACCAGATCAGTATATCTGCAAACCTCGTCACGTCGGCGCCCGGCACCAATGCCACTGCCACGGAGACCTCCATGTCCATGGATTACGAATTACGATGTCTCCGTAGCGAGAGCTCTGCACAACTGCAAGTCCGCAACACCACGAGGAGAGAGATTTAATGTAATATGTGAATAGTGAAGTTTGGCGAGAGAATTTTAAGAAGTTCCAGAAGTAAACACAGCCCATGGTCCTCTCGATGCCGAGCTTCTTTTCCACACACCTGCCTGGCCGACATAGTGTGAAAAAGGATATGGATATCAGCACTGAGGAGGGCATCTCTGCGTCCCGACGAGCTCGACAGCGCGGCGGTCGGCGTTCCTCCGCAGACCGCAGGTCGTAGCGGTGCGAGCATAAATTCTCGCTTGTTAATGGGCCGCAAAGTAATTCCTGGAACATGCTTACTAGATAGAGATAAGCGTAGCCGTCGGATGGTAGATCGACGCACAACAGCGATAGACGTCCCTCCGAGGTAGAATGCTGAATGCCCTACTGCAGGGGATCCGCTCCCCAACACTTACCCACCACGAACCGCGCTGTACCTCTCGCCCTCCCCTCTCGTGTCCTGCTCGTTCCCCTCGTCTCTTCACACAACCATAGCCGCCATGGCGTGAGACGACTCCAGATCTGGCCAGGAGGCCATGGATTCACACGCGTCCTTCCCATCCCTTCTCCACCTTCAAAACCAGGAGCCTCTGGGATCCCCATCTATTCGTGCAGTGTTGCCGGCGAACAGCACGTCGGTGGGGAGTTAGCTCTGACGTGACCGGCGCTGGTGGATGGACGGCGCCGCCCGGAGAGCCTGGCCTTAAAAAAACCTTTTTTTGGTGGTTAGTTGAGGAAGGATTGTGGGGGTAAGGAAGATCCATCCAGCCATGATAAGGGCTCGGCTGCTCGATTGGTGGATCAGAGGATTCGGTTGCTCGATTGGTGGATCAGAGGTGAGAATTCGCTAATTGATGGATCTGTGTATCCCATACGTTGATCCTTATCTTTTCTTCAGATCCTGCTGCCTCTCCAGCAAAAAGGATTGATCCTTTTTTCTTGCAGACATGCCCGTTCTGCCGTAGAAGACGCGTGTGGGAAGAGACGATTCCGAGGTTCTCTTATGGAACAGGACGCCATGAGGTGTGGACCGGGTTCCCTTTCTGTTCTTCTATATTTCCTCCATCCGTTATGGATTCACCGAAACTTTCGACATTTCATCAAGGTTGAAATCTGAGAATATATGAGAATTCAGTGTAGTGCCACAACACTTATATTCTCACACACTGATATAACACACATATATTCTCACATATCTAATTTTATAGCATGGAGCACACGGTAACTCCAGAAAACACATCCATAGCATGACTGCAGGGAGTACAGGCCCACAGCCCTAGATTGTTTGAATGATCATCACATATATCAATTGAAGTGTCATATGATTAGTCCATAGGTAAAACAAACCTGCTAAACCAACTTTCACTTAGTTTCAAAACCGAAGGTCATGATAGACTACTGCATGAATATAAAGTGCATGAAGTGTAGTCATATGCTATGCTGTTAAGCAGAATCACTGCACAGGTAATCAAAAGTAGAAAAAGAGTTGTCCTGCAATGGCAACTTCCGAAGCACAATTTCTAACACCATAGGCTTTATCAGCTCCACCATATAACTGAAAAATTACAGCAATGAAATGTCAGTTTAGCCGACAGTAAATTGGCTTTCAAATAAATACTTAAATAGAACAAGTTTGTCAACACTGAGATATCTGGGTGCTACGAACATTTTTTAATAGCACTATTTTCTTGCTGCTATAGTGCTATGCATTGGTTATTACAGACTATATCAGAGAAACAGTCACATATTAACCAGATCAACTCGAATTTAGATAAAGTTTGTTTACAATATAGAAGGGATCACATACTACCCCTATCAAGTGCCTCTAATGAGACTTTGGGGTATTTAATTAGCTTCCCACTCGATCATAATAAGAACTCGATCAAGTTTCTCAAAAGTGAGCATGGTTAGATAATCTGTCTATGTATATTTTCTACCATGCATAACTATTTCTCGTAGTTCCAAAATTTTGATAATGGAATTGAAAAAAATGGAAGTGTCTCTCCGTATTTTCATGAAAAACATTTTCTAAATTTAGTCATCATTTCACATGGAGAATATGGCATCAAGACCATGCTGGATGATCGTTCTAATCAAATCCCAATCCAATTGGCCATGAAACACATTTGCTTATGTGTTATATTGTAGAAAGTTCTAAAAAATTAGTAATATGTTATTTATTGTGGATTGTACCATAATTTTTTGCCGTCTGGCTCCTCAAAATTAAAATTGGTTGGCTCAATGACAGGTGGGTCCCATATGTCAGGAAGATGGAAAGGGGAAATGCTAGAGCACCTCGCCCCAATACATTGGAAATCTGAAAGGGAATTCCCCTATAGAAAAATAAAGGGAAAGAAAAAAGGGGAACGGTTGGAGTTGCTCTAAGTGAGGTAAAAATCAATTTAGTTTCCCATTAGCCAATTTCAAACTTTATAAATTTCCATCATCTAATTTTCAGATTTAAATTCACGTTTGAGAATTCAAGATGATGTGCACATGAGAGAAATATCAATTAATATATCTTAGTGGTTTTTTAGTGCATCTTAGTGAAAGGTGATGATGTGGCTTCATGAGAGATGAGAGAAATCTTTAGTGGGGACCAATTATATAAGTTATATAGGTTTTATCCTCCAAACATGTATATAAGTTGGCATGGCGTAAGCATAGATCAGTGAGAGAGGAACTCTGGAGAACATGAGCTGGACCAGAGGACTTTGGGACCACGTGCAGCAATTCCTCCAGCAGAACGCCCTAACTGAAGAACAGGACAACATCTCTGGCGTTGGTCCAATGATGGATAGTATACAACAAAATCAGCCTATAAACTATAATGCACAATTCATGGGTTCTCATGGGACTTTCTACGCTGATTCAACTTTTTTTTTTGAAGGAAACGCTGATTCAACTTGGAAGGCGCAAGTAGAGGGGAAGCATAGGTTCTTGGCTTATTCAGTGCAAAATCCTGTCGGCTGATAAGCTACACGTGCAAAATTGACCGTGTAATCCGGTGTGCACCTTATGCAACCGTGAAGCCGAAACAGCTGTGCACATGTGCCTGCACTGGCCGAAACAGTATGGAGTTTGATTCGACAGAGATCAGGGAACCTAATTGAGCTGCCAGAGCAAGGGGTTTCAGTGGATCAATGGTGACCACTCATGTTGACAGGGGCTACAAAAATAGCGGCGTCGTTTGAAGGCTGGTATCATGATGTATATTGTGTGGAATCTATAGAATTAATGTAATAGGCGGATTTTCGAAGGAAGGGCAGTTCAAATGGCCCAAATGATAGTGTTCATCAAAGAGGAGATGGAGTTGCGAAGGCAGACTTATGGAGGCCATGAGTTCCCCAGTTTAAATGTTTATTGGGTACTATTTGTTTGTTGCCTTTGACTTCTCTACTCCTGTGTCTTTAGTTTTATTATGGAATATTCTCTAATAATGCTTATGATTTAATATATTTTTTAAAGAAAGAGCAACGATTACCCATCTTCCGTTTGGCTGCTCCTCCACGGAAATTTAGGTTCCAACACTGCGTTGGCTCCCCTGGCTGTATCTTTGCCGGTCCTATACTCCTATTTGGATCCTTGGTGTTAAACTTTAACACCCACTTTTCGCTAAAGTTAAACACAATGGAGTTAAACATGAGCGTTAACATGTGCTAAAAGTGGCGTATTAAAGTTTAACACCTTTTAGCCCTTTAACACCACCAAGAGGTGTTTATGGGTGTTAGAGCATCTACGAGAGCTTTTGTATATCCTGTTGACTATAGCTAAAAAAAGAGAAAAGATGCATGGAGTACTAAATGTAGATGAAATAAAAAACTAATCGTATAGTTTTGTTGTACTTTACGCGACGAACATTTTGAGCCTAATTAATCAATGTTTGGACAATTTTTCACAAATACAAACGAAATGCTACAATGACATAACGATTACGAAGTGACATCATACTCCGAAATTTGGCCTCCCATTTTTTTATTATATGAAAGGAGGCGCCTGCGGCAGGCAGCGAGGTGGTCCACGCCGTCCAAAATTAACTGCAGCGTCCGATGTCTATCCTACGGTACAAAGCGCGGCGTCGTCCCGTCGATGTCTATCCTACGGTACAAAGCGCGGCGTCGTCCCGTCTCCAGCAAAAAACTGCCACGCGTTTGTCTCCCTTTGGTTCGAACTCTCCCGAAGCTCAGGGCTGCCGGCCTGGCGGTGAATAGATAAGGGGGGACCTCCACCGCACATTTTCCTCCCCTTTCGTTTGCATCGCCTTTTACGGTAAGATTCACCGGCTCTCCCATCGCTTTCTCCTCGTTCTTCTTCTCCCTCTTCCTTTTCTTACTTTCCCCATCGCTTTCTTAGGGTTTTTTGCGATTCCCTGCTGTTGCTCCTTCCTTCCCCGGTTTTCTGCTTTTTCCCCTTTCTTCCTCATGTGCGCCGGTGTCTCTGCCTGCGAATCGAACTGCTGGATTTCCCGTCCCTTTCTTTGAGTTTCTTCGATTCCCTGTTGTTCTTTCTTCCTTCCTCGATTCCCCGCTGTTCCTGCTTTTTTTTATAGAGAGAGATGTGGGACGGTGTCTGCCTGCGAACCAAGCTGCTGGATTTGGATTTGCGGCTCTTCTTCACCTCCTTCTTTCCATTGATTTCGTTTTTTTAGATCTTCACGTCCTTCTTTCCATGGATTTCGTTTTCCCTTTTTTTTTAACACCTCGGCGATTGGCTTCTCAGATCCATGGCGTCCTTCTTTCCATGCATTTCGTTTTCTTTTAAAAAAAAACGCCTCGACGATTGGCTCCTCAGATCCATGGCTTCTTTGTGTATTCAATAAAGAATCACCTTTTCTGATTCGTCACCGTTTTGTGGTGTTTTCTGGCGCTCTTCTTTACCTCCATCTTTTCATGGATTTCATTTCTCCTAGATCCCCTCGATTTGCTTTTTCAGACCAATGAATCCTTTGTGAATGAGACTCCAGTTTTCTTATTGTTCTACCGCTTCCTTGTTGTTTTTCTTGATCATTTCGTCTCACATGATGCGCCCTTTGTTCTTAGCGTGCAAACGCGGCCGGCAATGGCCAGTTGTTCACAGACCTGCTGCATTTCGCCGTGCTCTGCCGTTGAAACATGCTAGCCCCAGCATTTGCCTCCTCGGATCTGCTATTTCTTTGTGGACCATTAGGTCCTAATTTAGCTATTATGTAAAATGAAATAGCTAGCAAAACATAATGAAATCTAACGGCTTCTCTAAATCCAAACAGTGAGCACATCTTTCTTCCTCCTCTGCCTCCCAGCGCTAGGGTCAAAATCAGCCGCCCGCGGTTTGACCGGCCGATTCCTCACCGCCGGCGAGGGAGAAGAGGCCGGTGAGCATCCTCGGCATGAGGGGAACCCATTCCGCCTCCGCGTGTTGGGGAAGCGGCGCGCGCTGCGGGCTGCCGAGGCTGCCAAGAGGTCAAGGTCAGCGTCGGGGACGGGGATGCGCTTGAGGTAGAGCGAGGTGAGGGCGGTGAAGGCGCCGACGGCGATGGCTGCGGCCCAGGGTGGAAGGCTGGTGCGTCCCAGCCGTGCAGGAGGAGATTGAAGTCGGCGAAGCGCGGGCGACCCATCAGGAGGAGCCTCCACGCGTTGGGGAAGCGACGCGCGGTGCAGACCTGGTCCGCCGCCGGCGACACACTGGGCCGCTTGGGCGGTGGCTAGTCCTCGTCCTCCTCCAACATGGCGCGCGGGCTCACTCCCCCCGATGTCGTAGCGACGGCCAAGTGGGAGGCGGAGGAGAGATGCCGAGATGGAGGAGAAGGGGAGCGGCACCTCGCCTGCGGAGAGGGAGGAGGTAGAGGCGCAGATGTAGAGTAGGCTGCGTGGCGGGCTGGGTGGTGGGGTGCGGGGGGTGGGCTAGGTCCGCGAACTCGGCGACCCACGGGTCGGCGGCGGTGGCGGCGAGTAGAGGAGCGCGGCCGCGGCGTCGTCGATGGAGGCGGTGCTCAGGGGCGAGGTGGTAGTGGAGGGCGACGATGAGGAAGCGCAGGGGGTCGGGGAAGGGCGGCGTAGGGGGGAAGCCGGGAAAGAAGCGAGCGCCGATGGCTCAGCAAAAATACCGAGCGAAGGGGACGGGATAGTGAGCCTGGAAATATAGCGAGACAGTTGGCTAGTCTGTTAGATGTGATTTTTTCTGACTCTTTTCTCTTTTTTTAGCTATAGAAATATAGCGAGACAGTTGGCTAGTCTGTTAGATGTGATTTTTTCTGACTCTTTTCTCTTTTTTTAGCTATAGTCAACAGGATATACAAAAGCTAGCTAATTATTATAATAATCAAGAAAATTATGAGCATATGTGCTGAGTCGAGAACTATAATCAGAAGGTAATTCCACCACAAATAACCTAACTAGCTAAGCTCAATTATCCACCTCGCCGATGATTTGTATAGAGTATAACGACATGACCTTCAATAGGGATTCACAGACTGCTAGATAACAGTTGACACAAAAGGTTGTTGAGGAAGGTGTTTGGGTTCAATCTGGTGCGTTTCCCTACAGTATTATGAATTCGTGTTTACGGAAATAACGCTGACCTTGTCATTCCTGGACAAGGTTGGTGGCTTGGCAGTATGGATTTTTCTTTATCTTGATGAAAAGCTCATTAAGATATTATTATCCACAACAAAAAAAGGCTTGTTAAGATTAGGTCGCAAAAACAAACAAAAAAAGACATGGAGGCATGGGCCGTGGGCCAACAAAATGATATGGGCTACAACATCTACCACTGGGCCAAATCCAGCACGGCGCCTCGGTAACGGTATCCGGCGATCCGTGGCCGACTCCTTCCGTGGTCTATCTTCTCTATCCGATTCCGATGCCTTTTTTTTTTGGAGACTATCCGATGCCGATTCGCTCGCTGTTAGCACGTTCCTATCGCAACCCGTCTCTATTATTTAAGCGGAGGGAGATTACCGCTACCTGGTACGCATCAGGGAGATCCAACAAGAACAAATAGTATCGATCAGGTCCGTCCTCGAGTAACCAGATCGGTGAAGATCAGGGCGACAGGGCCTCAGCAGCTGCTGCCGGGGATAGATCGGTGAGATCAGGGCCTCAGCAGCTGCTGCCGATGATGGAGCTGCCCTGCCTCGCCTTTCACCGGTGCGGCCACTCCACGCCATTGTTCAGCGCATCTGAACAAAATCTCATCATCGCTGCCGGTGCCGGTGACATGGATGAGATCCTGACAGGAAAGGTTGTCTTACCGTCTGCACAGGGTCATCTTCTAGTCCGCGACCCTACGACAATGGAAACCTTCCTCTGCAACCCACGCAACGGAGACAAGATTCACCTCCCACCACTCCTCGGGATGCAGGACACCGTGTTGATGGAGTCCCACTGCCTGCTCTCCGGCGATCCGGCGGCGCCCGGCTCCGTCGTGCTCTTGATCGAGCCCGACGAGCCCTTCGTCTGGTACGTTCACCCAGGGGATAACAAGTGGGTGAAACACGAGTACAACATAGGAACCATGACCTTGGACTACGAAGACGTCATCTACGAGAATAAGATGGTGATATGCCCCGTCGCGGCGTGCCGGGGCAAATTCTACTTCAATTCGCTGCCGACTGAGCTCGGCGTGCTCGAGCTCTGCCCCGGCTCCGGCCCGGTGTTCAGCTCCATGGAAATTGACAACACGATCGCAGGCGATGGAAGCTACGGGTACGCTGAGGAAGATATTAGTTCACGTAATGTACATCTGGTGGAGTCTGATGGTGAGCTCTACATGGTTAGCCTCTTGTGTAACAACACCAGGAGGGATAGGACGATCTACAGAGCCAGCGTGCACAGGATGGACTTTGAGGAGCGGCGGTGGCGTAAGGTGAAGGATCTTGGTGGGCGCGTGTTCTTGCTGTCACTGTTCTACTTCGGAGCTTCTTCGTGCGTCAGCGATGACGATGGATTACAGAAGGATTGCGTCTACATGGTGTATCCTGTGAGGAAGGCGTTGCTGGTTTTCGATGTGAGAGAGGGGACTATTGAGATGCGGAATCTCGGCGAGGCTCCAGCGTTAGATAAAGCATTCTGGGTGCTTCGTCCCAACAATCCTTAGAAATAGGTGATTTTTGGAATGTGTTTTGGTTGTTAAACTTTTTTTTTGTTTACAGGGGATGCGTTAATGTTTCAGCAACGTCCATGTTAAATTGTCCTGTTTACTTCTTTTGATTATGGAATAGGCAATAATCTGGCAAAATCATAAGGCGCTTCATCTAATGTTTGGTTTAGAATCCACACCATTCAGTAGTTCTTTTGGCTTGCTTCAGAGTTATGGAAATATATAAGCAAGATTGTTCCTTGTTTCATAGAACGTGAAGTATGATTCCAAATTCAAATACTGAAGAGCAGATCAGGCCCTCATGGGAGTCAATGAACAAATGGAACAGCAAAGTAGTGGTCACAGATCATCACTGAAATAATCACATTTTAGATTTCACCATAACCATGAAGTTATCGAACAAATGTTCTGTACAACAATCCTGTGAACATCACCTTGACATACAATCATGTGCCATCACAAGCTCAGCCTCCAACAACACTACAGCACAGAGTTACAAATCTTACCAGTACCTAAAGTAGCAGAACACTAGAGAAACTTCTTCTCAAGTCTCTGCAGATGCTACAACAGTTCTGCTGCACCTTCAAAGTTCAAAGGAACAATTGTCCTGCTGTGGCTATCGTACACCCAAGCAACGCGCCAGCAACCACCTGGGAGCAATTTAACGCGCAAGAAGTTAGCAACATGTAATAAAGGTAGTTCATGATTGTATGCCACAAGATGGTGGTGCTGACAATGCTGCATGATGTTGATAGCAGATAAGCATGTGTTGGTAAGTAAAATGGGGGTATGGTGACGTGGGGACACTTTGAGGTTCACTTGGCATCCACGTAACCATAGTCCAATAAACCATCGCTTTCATTTTGCCAATAACAAATAAATGGACAATAAAAAGGGCATCTAGACAAACCTGGGTCGGTGTATGGCCTAAAAGTTCTCGCAGTGGTCTTGATTCAGATAAGGGATGTTCAGAAGGAAGTTCACAAACTATTTGATTCAATACCTGAAGATTGGAGAAAACAGAAGTTCAACATAAGCACAGAGCTTAACACTAATGTCATCATAATACAAACAGATCTAGCAAAGGGTTGTAATGATGTATGTTACGATAAAAAAAGCTACTGAACCAACAGTAGAGGTGACACGAAAAGAGTTATTACATACCGCTGCCTGCTTTCCAGCATGCAATCTAATACCAGAAGCATCGTACATCACCTGCCAAAAGTCACAGAATGGAAATTTCTGAGACCTCAACAATTGGAAAATTAAAGAGAAGGGATAAGCATACACTTGTGCACAATGCCCACACTCAACACCATAATGTCCGGCTCAAAAATGGAAATTGCTTCCAGGCAACAACATATAAATGCTCATTTTCTTCTATTACGAAGGAAGTAAAACCTCTTCGGAAGGAACAGGGGTTGGGATGTTAACTGATAACCTACCACACTTGCAAATATAGCTGCTGTTGCAAAGAGGGAGCAACTAAAGCCATCTTGGAATCCAATCGCTACTGCTAGTGCTGTAACCGTGGCAGAATGTGATGATGGCATGCCGCCAGAGCCAATAAGCTGCTTAGGATCCCATCTGTTCTCCTTGTACCTTTGTTCAAAACAAGAACAAATCAAACTTACTGCAGCACTTTTTTTATCGAAGCAGGAGAACTGCCCATCATTAATTAAGAATAAGAAAAGTTATAAAAAAAAGAAAAAAAGGCCCAACAGAGCCCTTACACACACATTCAATCAAACTTACTGCAGCGTAGGAAACTGTATAAAGACATGTTCAGACTTGAACAGAAAAAATCATTGCTGAATGCTGATCTTACACAAGGCTAAAGCTGATAAATCTATCTACATCAAAACTGTGGAGCAAATATTATAAAAGAAAAATGGTCCTTGTACAAAAGAATTCTTTTGCCAAACAAGAACTTTGTATCCTGCTGTGTCTGCACTGTTGAAAGAGCACCACCCAGGAGCTCCTTGATCAGAGATGGAAACCAAGGTCCAGAAGCACTTTGGAGAATTTGAATTTCTTTTTTTGGAAAAAAAATTATCACCTGGCTTCATCCTATATATATTTCTGGTAGAATGATCAAGGATCTCTGAACGAAACATGCAATTCAAAGTGCTGACAGTACGATATGTGAATTCCACAACTGTAGGTCCTACTCCTACGATCTACCAGGACAAATTAAATGTGCATGGGTGAACACAGCCAGCAAACTTCACTCTGTCGATGCATTGCAGACGAACAATCCAAAGGCACTCAACACAGAGGCCCACCAATTCTCCTTGATTCATATTTTTTGCGGATACAATTATCCCTGATTTTGACCAGATCAAGGCCAATTCCTCTTGCTTCCAGCTCAGTTCACCAAAATCACCCAAAATTCTAACATTCCTCTAGCTCTACGCAAATGGAGGGGGGAAAGGAATAGGAGGAACGAATTGGTTATGCTCGGCTCTCCAGGAAATGGAACCAGCGAGCAATGTCAAGAGGCGGCTTTGACCATCGCAACCGCACGCGGATCCGATGACGGCCGCGCCCGCGGCTTTCCAAACACCAGCGGCGGGCGTCCAAGGCGAAGGCAAAGGGGGGAAGAAGAGAGGCCATCGGACGTACCGCGTAACGAAGAACTTGATGGACTGCGCGATGGCGAATCCGAGCAGAGCGGCGACGAGGGGGTAGTTGTGGAAGACGGCGACGTAGGAGAAGCCCGCGGCCGGCGGCGGCGAGGTGACGTCGTCGGTAGGACCACCGTCCCCCATGGCCGAATTCCCCCCTGGCCTGGCTCCCTGGATGGACGGTCTCCGGCCCGGCGCTGCCCTGCCTAATCCTGCCCCCCTCCCTGCAGCGCGTTACCGGCCCGGGGCGCGCGCCCCTAAGCTATATATACAACCTATCCCGCGCGCCCAGCGCTCGCTAAAAATTCCTCCTTTCCCGTCTCCCTCCCTGCGCCGCACGGGGTGCACCGCAACAATGGCGACGGCGATCCGCCGCGCCGCTATTCCTGTCGCTGGATTTGCTTCCTGCTCTGGCAAAGTCATTCTTTCTTAGTGGCCTGTGGCAAAAGACACCGTTTAACGGTGTCCATCAGCCAATTTTCCCATGGACGAACAGACTCCCTCCCGAGTATTTGACGTGGGCTCTGAAATTTTTTGTCTGATTGGAGGGGAGGAAGCATCAAACGGGAAGCCTCCGGCACCGGGCGAATATGCCAATCTAGCAGGCCGCTGTAGCAAAGCTTCGGCTACTGGTCCGAAATTTTATTTGGAGGTCCGGTAGATCTGGCCCGAAGTGTTAGGCTGTCACGTCCCTTCTTTTGCGTGACTGCGAAAGCTGCAAGAAACAACGGCAGGATCTCCACATCAGATTTGTGTCTTACGTGGAGGAGAGAGAGCAGTAGCATGTCGCTGGACCTGTCGGAAGCCGATAGCACCCCTTTTCACGCAGCCGCGGGCCCACTCACGCGTCCCCATGTCGCGTCTCTCACCTCACTCCTATCCTCTTCTCTCACCTCACTCCCTTCCCTTCCCTCGTCTCTCTCCGCCTCAACTCACCGGCGCCGCGCGCGAGCGAGGAGGTGCGGGACGAGCCGTCGTGGGAGGGGGAGGAGGACGGGATGCCGGCGGGGAGGAGGTCGTAGGAGTCGGCGGCGGGAGGAGCTCGGCCACGCCGCCGCCAGCGAGGCATCAGGCGGCCCTCAGCAGATCCCGGCCGCGCCGGCGCGGCTGGGGCGAGGAAGCAGCGGCCCTCGGTGCCGCGGCGGACGAGGCAGCAGGCGTCGGCGCCACCGCGGGCCGGCGGAGCTCGGCCGGTGCCGTGTAGGCGAGGCGACGGTGCACTCTGCGTCCCTACCCCTGGCGAAGCTAGTTGAGAGTCCATGGAGGCCCGACGCGGGGAAGAGGAAGAGGAAAGGAGTGAGATTTTGATGTGCGTAGGTCCCAAAAAACTTTGAAAACAGTGGCAAAAGTAAGATTGTTGGATGAGTCATCTACTCTTGTATCTATAGAAGAGGTGGACATCCTCATAGAGAGTACACCTTACTTTACCATTGCGGGTGCCCTTACGGCGCCAAGACGGTGACTGCCTGGGCGTGTGATCACTGGCTTCCTATGACAAGTTTTACCGTCTCGAATCTGGACGTTGAGTTTTTCAAAAAGAAATCTGGACGTTGCAGCAAAGTGGCGGAGCGGAAGAACAACACAAAAACAAAGTCCAAGATGCTCACTTTACATGCTGGACCACATCTCAGAGAGATACCGATGTACCCAGTTCACAGCACAAATGGTGAATGATTCATGCACGGGACGAGCAGAACAACTGTCAATCTAACATAAGTTCAAAAAAAAAAAACTGTCAATCTAACATGCTGATGGATACAGTTGCTGCAACTGGGAGGGGAAGAAAGGGACGTGATGCTAGCGTCCAATCTTGCAGCAAAACATTTGCAGCCACGCAACGTTCATAATACTTACACAAAGCTTCACGCATAAACCAGACGAATTGATTATCGTAATCGCGATGTGGGAACGTAGCTAGCTCGTCCGGGTGTTGATCGAGTCACCCAACCAGAATGGAAGCCACCAGCTCAAGTGCATGGTCAGGTCAACAAAGAGAATACCAGACCTGGTTCATGATCTCAGTATTCAACACTGGTCCATAGATCCAGTCCAACCACAAACTCCAAAGTATGACAAGTTTTGCCGTCTCGAATTGGACGTTGAGTTTTTCAAAAAGAAATCTTGGACGTTGCAGCGAAGTGGCAGAGCGGAAGAAAAACAAGCCCAAGATGCTCACTTTGCATGCGGGACCACATCTCAGAGATACCGATGTACCCAGTTCACAGCAGAAATGGTGAATGATTCATGCACGGGACGAGCGGAACAACTGTCAATCTAGCATGCTGATGGATACAGTTGCTGCAACTGGGAGGGGAAGAAAGGGACGTGATGCTAGCGTCCAATCTTGCAGCAAAACATTTGCAGCCACGCAACGTTCATAATACTTACACAAAGCTTCACGCATAAACCAGACGAATTGATTATCGTAATCGCGACGTGGGAGCGTAGCTAGCTCGTCCGGGTGTTGATCGAGTCACCCAACCAGAATGGAAGCCACCAGCTCAAGTGCATGGTCAGGTCAACAAAGAGAATACCAGACCTGGTTCATGATCTCAGTATTCAACACTGGTCCATAGATCCAGTCCAACCAACCACCAGGTTGTTCAGTCCTAAACATGAGCTCAAGTTTGGAAACCATCCAAAAATCATTCAGTTAGGTTTGCTTTCACACATCGAGACAAGTTGACTGAAATCTTGCTTTAAATTCCTACTACTAGAAGTTTTCATTAATCAGAACAGCATCATGGTCAAAACTGTCAAACCACAACTTCAAAAGGCCATCAGGCGAACAAGCATGAAATGGTCTCCAGTTTCTACTATCATTGTGCTATATAGATATAGCTGCAGCCAGGGCTGAGCCAAGCAAGCCTGAACCTAACACTCTTACAGTCTTACTATTTCAAGGCACAAAGCTATATCAAATATTCACATCTCTCGTGCAACAGACAACTACATCTAAGCCGTGGCATATCTAACCTTTCACTTCGTGATGTAAAACCGATTATGAGGGGCGCGAGGATCAGTCATCTTCTTCAAGTCCAGATCCATGTCGTCGTCGTACTCCTCTTCCTCCTCTTGCGGCTCTGATGCCTTTCTCTGCCTTTCCCTTGCCTCAGCAGCTTCCAACTGCAGCTTCTTGCGGATGTAGTCATCGTATGACATCTCACACCATTTCTTCGCGTCTCCGACAACCTGTTGGTTGTGACGCTCCACATCCCGCTCCAACTTGGTCTTCTCGGTGTTCCTGGGCTCTCCCCAGTAGTCATACCGGTACATTGGCTTCTCTGGGTCATAGTAATCCTTCCCATAGACCTCTGTGTCATCTACGTCATATCGCCCAGGCTCCTCAATAGGAAGACCAAGCGCTTTCCGACTGCCAATTTAGGAGTTACTGAGTTAGTTAGTGCCTATGCACTAGGTTGATGAAACATGTACAGGTAGTAGATTTACCAGCAGATGTCTCTGATAAGAGACGGGATGCCGGCGGGGAGGAGGTCGTAGGAGTCGGCGGCGGGAGGAGCTCGGCCACGCCGCCGCCAGCGAGGCATCAGGCGGCCCTCAGCAGATCCCGGCCGCGCCGGCGCGGCTGGGGCGAGGAAGCAGCGGCCCTCGGTGCCGCGGCGGACGAGGCAGCAGGCGTCGGCGCCACCGCGGGCCGGCGGAGCTCGGCCGGTGCCGTGTAGGCGAGGCGACGGTGCACTCTGCGTCCCTACCCCTGGCGAAGCTAGTTGAGAGTCCATGGAGGCCCGACGCGGGGAAGAGGAAGAGGAAAGGAGTGAGATTTTGATGTGCGTAGGTCCCAAAAAACTTTGAAAACAGTGGCAAAAGTAAGATTGTTGGATGAGTCATCTACTCTTGTATCTATAGAAGAGGTGGACATCCTCATAGAGAGTACACCTTACTTTACCATTGCGGGTGCCCTTACGGCGCCAAGACGGTGACTGCCTGGGCGTGTGATCACTGGCTTCCTATGACAAGTTTTACCGTCTCGAATCTGGACGTTGAGTTTTTCAAAAAGAAATCTGGACGTTGCAGCAAAGTGGCGGAGCGGAAGAACAACACAAAAACAAAGTCCAAGATGCTCACTTTACATGCTGGACCACATCTCAGAGAGATACCGATGTACCCAGTTCACAGCACAAATGGTGAATGATTCATGCACGGGACGAGCAGAACAACTGTCAATCTAACATAAGTTCAAAAAAAAAAAACTGTCAATCTAACATGCTGATGGATACAGTTGCTGCAACTGGGAGGGGAAGAAAGGGACGTGATGCTAGCGTCCAATCTTGCAGCAAAACATTTGCAGCCACGCAACGTTCATAATACTTACACAAAGCTTCACGCATAAACCAGACGAATTGATTATCGTAATCGCGACGTGGGAGCGTAGCTAGCTCGTCCGGGTGTTGATCGAGTCACCCAACCAGAATGGAAGCCACCAGCTCAAGTGCATGGTCAGGTCAACAAAGAGAATACCAGACCTGGTTCATGATCTCAGTATTCAACACTGAACACTCGTCCATAGATCCAGTCCAACCAACCACCAGGTTGTTCAGTCCTAAACATGAGCTCAAGTTTGGAAACCATCCAAAAATCATTCAGTTAGGTTTGCTTTCACACATCGAGACAAGTTGACTGAAATCTTGCTTTAAATTCCTACTACTAGAAGTTTTCATTAATCAGAACAGCATCATGGTCAAAACTGTCAAACCACAACTTCAAAAGGCCATCAGGCGAACAAGCATGAAATGGTCTCCAGTTTCTACTATCATTGTGCTATATAGATATAGCTGCAGCCAGGGCTGAGCCAAGCAAGCCTGAACCTAACACTCTTACAGTCTTACTATTTCAAGGCACAAAGCTATATCAAATATTCACATCTCTCGTGCAACAGACAACTACATCTAAGCCGTGGCATATCTAACCTTTCACTTCGTGATGTAAAACCGATTATGAGGGGCGCGAGGATCAGTCATCTTCTTCAAGTCCAGATCCATGTCGTCGTCGTACTCCTCTGCCTCATATTGCGGCTCTGATGGCTTTCTCTGCCT
>OAMR01000006.1:4153669-4184214 GCA_900205405.1 Echinochloa crus-galli
AACCTGAAGTATCTCCAAAATCTGAATGATTTCACCAAATTCCTTCTTTTAAGTGAGGATGAGCTAGCTGGAATGCCCTTTGAGTTCATAAAGGTAACCTTGAATCAAGCATACATGTTGATGGGTTTTGCCTTAATTAACACGAACTGATTGATTTGCCCTTACATTATTAGAATTGCCTCGTGAAATGTATAAGCATGCGGCAATGTTACAATTTAAGCGAAGCTCTAACCCTTACGCGAACCTTAAAAAATTATTGATGGTTTTTTTAAAATTTGTAGTGGTTAATGTTCTGAATGGTTGCAGAGCTTCCAGGGTTTACTGCTCAAGTCAACTTATCATCAGCTGAGATCAAAAGATTAGCTGACCGTATCATCACTAAGGCAAAGAAAACATATGATTCAGTGGCTGCAGTACCCCTAGATAAGGTATGTTTGCAACTTGTTATGCCACTGCATTTTACTCACCGCTGTTTTGAAATGTAGCTTTTATATGGAAGCTTATGCATGGATTTGTACTTGTGATTTGATCTTTGGTGTTCTATAGTTCTACAGTTCAGACAACCATATAGTGGTAGGGAAGTATATATATGTTTTCAGCATGCTGGTTCATAGAAAAAAAATACAATGTGCAATGAGCACATGCAGCCCTTAAATTTTGAGAAATTTTTAATGGTTACATGTACTTAGCAGGTCAGTTTTGCAAATGTTGTTGCACCATTGGCAGAATTAGATGCGCTGCAATTTCCTCTTGTTCAAGCTTGTGTTCTCCCAAGGATGGTATCGCCATCTGAGGATGTTCGGAAGGCCAGTGCCGAAGCAGAGAAGCGATTGGATTCTCACTTTGTGCTGTGCAGGTGCAATGTTGTTACTTGTTTCCTATTCATTCACTTGGATGTAACTGCAGGGTAGTGACATATGTTCCCTAACTGACATTAGTGTAACATTAGGCACTATAGTCAAATGACATTGAGTGGTAATGAATCGGACAAAATCATGCACATAGCTTGTAACCTGGTACCTGTGTTACTCATATTACTTACTCAGTCTAGTGAGCATCTGTGGCATATTTTCAGTTACCCAGCAGATATATCATATATTAAGAATAACAATACTAATACAGCATGCAGTTCCCTTCTATCTGAGCCAATGCAATGGTAATATAAGAGTCTTACTATTTCCTGCAAGGGACTAGGCAGCGTGAGGATGTTTATCGCGTCATAAAAGCATTCGCAGCGAAAGGTGAAAGAATAGGTCCTGAAGCAACAAGATTTCTCCAGTGCTTGGTACAGAATTCATTTGCTACATGTAAAATTGATCTCATGTTCTTACTGACAACTGTTTGTTTTTACATATGATGAATCGGTGTCAACGCAATGACCCTGAATATCATTTTGCTATAATTTTGCTGTATCCTTGTTTATTTTGATATTACTTACGAACATAGATCATATAGGTATAATCTGGCTAGTGACTGCTCTCGTTGAAACATGCTTATGTACTGCATCTTCTCTTGCACTGACGTATTTTCGCATCCGCGGTACCCTTTCTTTTTGAATTTGAATGTCTGAAATGATTTGTTAGCATAAATGATTAATGTCTTTTTTATTTAAAAAGGTGTATCAAAGCTGAAAGCAAACCATAGAATCATCAGTGAATTATAAATTTACTGAAGAATATGTGATTTTCTTGCTATTATACTGTTGCAATTTGCACAAAGAAGATGTTTTAAATTTCTTTGACTAATTAGCATTTTCGCTGACTTGTATGGCTGAACAGGTGAAAGAGTTTGAGCGTAATGGAGTAAAACTATCTCAAAGCAAGAGAAAAGAAATGGCGAAATTGAAATCTCATATAGATGAATTAAACCTGAAGTATCTCCAAAATCTGAATGATTTCACCAAATTCCTTCTTTTAAGTGAGGATGAGCTAGCTGGAATGCCCTTTGAGTTCATAAAGGTAACCTTGAATCAAGCATACCTTCAAAAAGTTTGAATGAATGAAAAAGGGGACGATGTTGCTTTAAAATCCTCGTTTACTCAAACTCTTCAACTCAGGATCTGGAAAAGGCTGATGGGAAGCTGAAGGTTTTGTTAACTAGTTACCATGTTACTCCAATTCTTGAGCACTGCAAGGTCAGTTCCCTCTCTTTTGCTTTATCACACAACTGTACATTTTGTAGTTATTGCTAACGGTTAATTGTCTGTTTTATGAGCTCTCAACATTTATTTGATTTAAAGGGTAAAGCTAGCAAAATGATATGCTGTGGAGTACTCTTTTTTTTTCTTTCTTAGTTTCTATTCTAGGAAGTGCGCTGTTGGCCAATTGTAATTTATATTTTTCCAATCAAGTTATGTATGGCTGGGTATTAAACTAGGCGCATCTTTTTCAAGGTTGGCTCTACCAGGAAGCAGATTGCTGTTGCTTATGGACAGAAAGGTGGGAAGGATAATCTAGGCATCCTAGAAAATTTGGTAACCACAAGTGCCCATCTGCATCTGCAACTTCATGATATGTGCCTTTTCTTTTAATCACTGATTTCACCTTATTTGTAGCATCTATTACATTTGGTTTTTTTTTTGCATGAGTTCCATACTTTCAGTGTACGCAGGAGCATTGAACTGATATGTTGCAGTTTCATTTCTGTAGGTTCAGCTAAGACACAAGTTTGCTAGATCGCTGGGGTATGCCAACTATGCTGATTTTGCTGTTGAACCCAGAATGCCAAGGACGTCGAGGAAGGTTTGTGCTTTTCTGCAAGGAAAATATGCTTCATTCTTTCTTTTTAGCTAAATCTGCCTGGTGAAATACATTCTTTAACATTAGACTTGGTATAATTTTTCAAACCTAACGAGTATTATTTCATGCCCAGTTTCACATGAAAACAAACAAATATCAAAGTCTTTTATCTTGCAGGTCTTAGAGTTTTTGGAAGAGATGTCAGAACAGTTAAGTGATGTAGCAAATAGAGAGCTCAGCATACTCAAAGACCTTAAGGTTCTGCGAAAGCTCCCTTTTGCTCTGCTAATGTTTCCATCAATCAAACTCTTTTCAATTTTCATTAATAAATCGAGTTGTCGCTATTGATTTCCTGATTTCAGATGAAGGAGGAAGGAAATGCTCAGTTTGGCATGGAAGATTTGTTATACTACATCAAAAGAGCTGAAGAATTCAAGGTTAATCTTGACATTGGTGAAATTAAACAATACTTCCCTGTTAGCCTTGTCATATCCGGAATGCTGAAGATGTATCAGGATCTATTTGGTAAAATGCTAGCCATTAACTAATGCATTACCAACCTCTATTTTTCATGAGCTACGAGCACAAATATATTTATCTAATTTCTATATTTTTTTATTTCATGAAGCACTTCGATTTGATGAAATTAAGGATGCTGAGGTTTGGCATGACACAGTTCGTGTGTTTTCTGTTTGGGATGCAAGTTCAAGTGATCTTTTGGGTTATTTTTTTCTCGATGTCTTTGCCAGGTTTGTTCTGAATACATGCGAGCGAAGCTTTAATGATTGAAAGTAAATTGGTTTTTATATAATAAATGAAGTGCAAGTTGCTCTAGCTTCTCTATTTTGCCCTGTTCATTATAACTGAATTCAGATGCAAAACCCATTAATGAATACAGTATAAGACACCGATACGCATAAAACAGGGTAATTTTAATCAGCTATCCTCTTTTGCTTCACAGGGAAGGAAAGTATGCCCACACTTGCGTTGTGACGCTTCAGAATGGATGCTTGTGTTCTAATGGTACACGTAAGGTAACTCGGAAAATCTCATGTATATTATATAGTGCAATCAGAGTGAATTTCTTGCTAGAATCACTGCAGTTCAAAGGATTAGCATATTACCTTCTCAGTGACCTTAAAGGTTTTGTATTAAAACAAATTTAACATAAGATTTAATACAATCAAATTGTTAACAGATCAAAAGTAATTGTTCTTACATGAACTCAAAATATCTCGAATCTGTGTGAGGTACTTCTGTGGCCTACTAGAGTGGTTAATTATTTCATAATGTAACTATTGTGTTGTTGGTGACAGGTGCCGGCTGCTGTGCTATTATCTCAGTGTCCAAAAGAGTTTGATGGGAATTCAGCATTGCTGCGGTTCCCTGAAGTTGTCAGGCTATTCCATGAATTTAGCCATGTGGTATTGATATCAACCTTGTCAAACATATTCTCTTACAAAAATCCTATAATACTTTTGACACGTTAGTTGTCCATTGAGTTTTAAGGTTTTTAACAAAATATTCTCCCTCAAAACTAAAGTTTTCAACAGAAACGTTGCCACGTTGGAAATTCCTTCTCGTATTTTTCACAGTGAAACTTCTTTTTGGGGAGTCCTCGGAGGAGGAATTAGATTCTGGCAAATTATAAACATCTTGACATCTATTGACACTAAATGAATAGATGCACTGATTTCAATATCCTGCAGGTCCATCACATATCCAACAGAGCCACCTTTTCAAGATTTTCAGCTCTTCGGCTGGAGGGTGATTTTGCTGAAATTCCAAGCCTGCTACTTGAGAATTGGTAATGCACTAACACTTTCTTCACTAACACTTGTGTTTAATCCATCGGAAGCTGACATTTCTGATATGTAATGCAACCTTGTCATCTCAGGTGCTATGAGAGCATTTCTCTGAAGATGATGTCCGGCTTCCATCAGGTGGTGCAAATAAATTTTGCGTATGATGTTAATGTGTTGGATTTATTATCATGCCTTGCATATTTTCAAGCACAAAAAAATTAAGATGTAAGGAAACTGGCAAATGATATTCCAGTCATTATATGGAAACGACTCCATTGATAAAACAATATTCCAACATTGCATGGGTGGAAAATCCTTTAGTTATACTATGTAAGCATGATATGATAATGCTGCATTCCAATAGTTATTTGATACGTTAATAAGTCCTTGCAAATCTGTTGAAACTTGTTTAAATTAGCACTATAATTCTGTTTTTATCATTGTAGGACATTACGAAATCCATAACTACTGAAGCTTGCCAATCTCTGAAAAGGAGGCGTGATTTATTTTCTGGCCTGAAAATGAAACAAGAGATCCTTTTGTGTGAGTCACTTCGCTATCTACCAAATCAAATAGAGTGGCTGTATTGTTTCTCAAGTGTTATCTAGCTCTGAATAGTGAAGTTGAGGCCTAACACAGTTTGACTGATACCTGCCACCTGATTTTCCTGGCTTTTCATGTTGTCATCACTTCATTCTCTTACTCAGTTAAGAGAATGTATTCATACTAATTCTGCTAGTAGATACTGGTAACACAGATTACTCTCCTTTTCGAAAAAATATTCTCTGAGATAAGTTCCTGATACGTTAGTTTAACCGGCAAATCCAGGCTAATTGGTACTTCTTGTTAATCATGGACAGTTTTATTTGTATCCTAACACAAGCTCATGTTTACTATTCAATGTAGTAGCTTACATAATTGTTTTCACTTTTACTAGGCCTTGTTGATCAGATAATACATTCAAGTGAGAATGTGGACATTGATGACTTCATGAAGGAGCTTCATCCCAAGGTACACTTAAAATGATTGCCTCTCTGTCTATAGTACTAATGATGATCAATTAAGGTAAACATTCCTTTCCAGGTAATGTTAGGTATACCTTTATTGGAAGGGACCAGTCCAGCTTCATGCTTTCCTCGTATTGCTGTTGGCTATGATGCTGTGTGCTATAGTTACATATGGAGTGAGGTTCGAACCATACAAATCCTAAGGCATATTGCTTCTATGATATATGGAGATATTAGTAAAACACATCTATCTGAACTGTGCAGGTGTTTGCTGCTGACCTCTTTGTATCAAAATTTAAAGATGACTTGCTCAATCAGCATGCAGGATTGCGATTCAGAAATAAGGTAATGACTAATGCCTTCCTAGTCGTTCTGTATGAATTCATTGAATGCGCATGTGAATTGTTACAAAATGCTTGCATCACTGCAGGTGTTGGCTCCAGGAGGCTCAAAAGATCCCCTGGAGATAGTAACCGACTACCTAGGAAGAGAACCATCACTCCAACCTTTTATTCAGAGCAGAACAATGAACAGTTTATGAGAGATCATGTATGATCTGAGTTCTTTTAGTTAGCCACTGAGGAATCTGATGGCTGTTTAGTTCTTTTTGCGCGATGACTGACCAGTATGATCTGTGTGCAATTCTAATTCCCAACATCGTTTGTTTGACCCTTTAGTTATGCAGGAATACATAAGTGTTGTGCCTAGATTCCGCTAATCTCCTTAGACTGACATTTCCTAACCTTAGCATACTTTCAAGTTTCAAGCTTTCATCTCATGTCTGAGAGCACGTGAAGCAAGATTGTACAGGAAGTCTGAACTTGGGCTTAAACCTCAAGTCTGTTGGTGTAAACAAAAAGCATGCCTTTTAACAGGTCTTGCTTTAACTTTACAAATGCAAATTGATAACTGGATGAAAACTTAGCAACCACACAAAATTCGCTTTCACTTGAACATTTCTGAAGCGTGCAAAACAAAACCTTAAAATAATATCAGAATTACGTACACACTGTTAAATAATATCAGAATTACGTACACACTGTTACGTGTAATTCAAAAACTTGATGGAAATGTGAAATATAAGATTCAATGATTGGGATACGCACATCACTGTGTGCGATACGCATGTCATTGTGTGGAGCTGAATATTTCGCAACTGGAACTGGACCACTGAGAATGATATATCTTTTCTCAAAAAATGGTAACTTCAAGCACCAGTAATTCCATAATACACAAAGGGTACAAAAGGAATGAAAGAATTGAGCTCTACAAGGGGAAGAGCATCGTTTTGAGTACAGTCTACAACTTTGCACACTACATTCTTTCACAAAAACACCGAAGGACTCAGTACTCACATTAAGCTAACTGGTTACTAGACTATAATCCAGCATCCCTCTCACCACCAGTTGAAAAACAACATATTGATGCTTCCCCGTAAAGAGTCTATTTCACAATGCGTGATCTTTGCTACAACTAATATGAGAACTCATGCCCTCGGAGGGATATGTATTTCTTCATCCATATGGCAATGTCCTCAGCACAAGCCTGGGCTTGTGGCGTCCTTAGGAACACATCCAGGGTCGCAAACTCGTGAACTGTATCCTTGTAGTCGAGAACCGGTGAGTCGACATTAACCTTGCGGAGTTCCTCAGAGTAAGCAATAGCTCGATCCCTCATCCAGTCATGCTCAGCAATGACTGTCAAGGTCGGTGGCATGCACTTCAATGGAGGACCTCCTCTGCCAGGAGCCAAAGGGTTGGCTGCGGGGTGGTCTAGGTTGAACTCTTTCTCTGACAAAAATAATCTCCAAGCAAGTATACATGTGGACTTGTCATAGAAGTACGAGTTAGCAAGCCTGATTTCTGAGTGTGTTGGAACACTCCCTATGAAGAAGGGATACATCAGAACTTGTGCGACAACCTTAATCGGGTCAAATAGCTTGCTATCTTCCACTGCCTTTCGAGTTACATAATCTGCAATATTGGCACCGCAACTTGCACCAAGTAGAACACATCTGCACCAAGAAAAAGATAAACTATCTGGTCAAAACTCCAGTAATAGAAACAAACAACAATAAGCAGAAAAGGAACTGCAACAGCTGACTAGACAAAACAGCTAGCATGACCAACAGTCACAAAGTAAAGAGAATGAATTTGGTGGGCCTACTCTCAGGTAGGTGAGATGGAGATTGCACATTAAAATGACCAACCATTTACAAGATGACAGTCACAAAGTGGAATCTGGAAAACTTAATTCTAACTCTGTGATCAGAGTGAGCAGAACTTAAAGCGATAAGCTTGAGTCAAGTGAAGTTAACTTATAAATACAGTTTTATGCAACAGAGTTATCAAACTAGAGTCAGCAACACCTCATTCCAGTAATTCAGTGGACTCCTATTCCAACTTCCATAATGAATCACAAACAGCATGTGAATTTTTTTTTCCAATTCTGATTACTTAACTGTGTTCAATTGTTCAAAGTTTCTAAGATTATGGTACAACCATTGGCAGTCATGCACTCAATATGTAGCTTTGAAACAAATGTAACTTTTCCTAAAAGATGCTCACAAGATAACTTTATAAAGAAAAGGCCTTTGCACAAAGTAAAGCGTGAAATGGCGTAAACCTCATACATATGTCAGCAATTGCTGAAAAATGGCATGGTTATCTGATATTTGAAAATTTTGAAGCGGCCTATTTTTTATTGTGAGGAACTCCATTCTCGTCTGAACCTACCCCATCATGCTTCACACACACAAACAGCTAGAGCTCATGCAGATGGTATGATATAACAAAACTAGGTAGATACACCACTTGGTCAAGCTTAACTGTCAACTTTAGACATTAAATTTTTCTCAAGGAACACACTCCTTGTAGCATGTCTGTTGAACTGGTAAAATGGTCATAGATGACACACTAACTACATAACATTAAGCAATGCGATTTAAAATTCTTGCGCAAAAATCTTGTACTCTCACGGTCATTGTCATTTTGGCATTGCAATTTCATGTTCCCTACCCTTACCCATCAAAAGGAAGGTACAGTAACAGGGGGTCACAACTAGTAATGCAAATTTACCTTGCAGGATCACCATGTGCAGCAATCCACGGCTCAACAGTGGACGCACCGAACGTGTCCACACCACCCCCGACCTTGCTCATCAAGGCTAGATTGGCCTGCTTGGCGATCCACTTGAGGACCTTGACCCCGTCCTCAAATGCGGCGGGGTACCGGCTCTCGGGCGCGAGCCTGTACCCGACCGCGACGACGATGGCGTCGCATAGCTTGGCCACCCTCCTGCAGAAGGCGTCGTTGGCCGCGGCGCTGCTGCTCCCGGTGGCGAACCCTCCGCCGTGGAACTGCACGACGATGGGCAGCCTCCGGCGCGCGGACGCCGGCGCGCGCGGCGAGGAGACGGCGTGCGGGAGGTAGCCGCGGTAGGGCGCGCCGCCCGCCGCGGCGGCGGCGGCGGGGGCCGGGGTGGGGTCGCTGGCGCGGCGCTGGTGGGCGAGTAGGTGCGCGTGGGCGGACGCCGGCGGCGGGGGCGTGGGGAGGAAGATGCGGACGGAGAGCGAGGAGTTGGGGTCGATGTGGAGGTCCTTGGATGCGACGCCGTCTGCGGCGGAGAAGGTCGGGTTGGCTGGCGCGGTGGCCTCGTCGGGGCGGCAGGAGACCCCGAAGACGGCCGCCGCGGGGTCGGGGTCGGCCCCGGCGGCGGCGGCGAGCGACTGGAGGCGGTGGCGGAGCCAGAGCTTGAAGAAGACGCTGTAGATCTTCACGCCGACGCTCGGCATGGCTCGCCGTCAGCCGGATCCGCGCATCACACGCGCCGATCCTCGGGTCGGATCCTGTCCTGCGCCGCCCGATTCCGTCCGCTGCAGGTGAGGGAGGGGGGTAAGGATCAGGAGGGATCGGATTGGGCCGTCCCGGGTCAGGTGAGGCGGGAAGGGGGAGTGGTTGGGTGAGGGAAAAGCGAAGCAGGCGAAGCGGAATGGCGATTGGCCGGGTGACGATGGCGGGCGGCGCGTACGGGGGGGAGGCTGGCGAGGCAAGCAAGGAACTAACGAACAATCGAGAGGAAGGGGGTGGGGGTGGGTGAGGAAGGGAGGAGGATGCAATGCAAGGAAAAGACGGGGAAGGGTTGTTGATGTGGCTTTGGATGGAGGCGTCGGCCGCGTGCCTCCGCCTTCCTTCCCAACGTGACGGTCGCCCTCCGATTCAATTCATTTCAAACCCCCCCTCCTCTCCGCTCCCCGGTTTTCAATTCTTTTTACTGCCCTTGCTTCTTTCTCGTTTTTGGTCTCGTGATTCAAATTCAAAACGGGTTGATGATGTACGTATTTGAGGCCGTATGAGAGAACTGGCACGCCTTCAGGGTTGATAGTAGTATTTTTGCACTATTTGTCATGAGACCGGAATTGTCACCTTGAGACTTATCATAATCTTTATAAATTGAACCGAGAGGAAAAAGGTAGGCGCGGGCTGCGCTGAGATTTTCCAAATATCTCGGCGGAAAAGGCTCAAACTTGAAAGCTCTTCCGAGAGCGATGGCGAAGAGAAGATTCCGGCGTTGAGGCCGATTTTCATGACCAGTACTACTATATCTCTTTTCTAGAACCAGAAACGTTTTTTTTCGAGCCAGAAATTAATTAGCTTTGCAGGTCGCGAGCAACAACGTGGCTGAGTAAGCAGAACGGTCGTGCCTCATGTGCAAAGCTGTTGGGCAAGAAATAGTCTCCTGTTTCCGTTCCAAAAACACGCTGGATCCTTCCTTGCCCGCATCCAGTTCAACATGCGTTTTCTGCAGCGACCTCACCCGGAAATAAGCAGCCGTCAAAGGCTCGTCGGCAAGGCCGTCTTGTCCGTGTGATCCGGCTGCCGATTGCCGTGGCGTGGCCTGGTGACAGTGAAACCGAGAGGGAGCCCCGCGTGGCCGGGGCACGCTGGCTTGGCGAGACTTGTTGACTCGGTAGGCCGGGGCATTCGCCGTTCCGTTACCGGATTCACTGGAACGCTTCAACGGTACGGTATGGTATGGTATGGTATGGGGGCGTGCCAGCGTCAAAAAAACGACCGAGGACGAGTCCCAGATTGACCGCGGTTTCGAGGGAGACGATTTCCTTCCGGTGGCGCGCGGCCCGCCGGACCCCGGCCACAGATAGCCCGCTGTTGAGTTATCTGGGCTTCAACTTCAATCATGCTGTAGGATAGGATTCTCTGGGCTTCAATCATAGCTAGCCAGATAGCCAGACTGCTTAATCTCAAAGAAAAACGCCGGCGGCGGGGGCGTGGGGAGGAAGATGCGGACGGAGAGGGAGGAGTTGGGGTCGATGTGGAGGTCCTTGGACGCGACGCCGTCGGCGGCGGAGAAGGTCGGGTTGGCGGGCGCGGTGGCCTCGTCGGGGCGGCAGGAGACCCCGAAGGCGGCCGCGGCGGGGTCCGGGTCGGCCCCGGCGGCGGCGAGCGACTGGAGGCGGTGGCGGAGCCAGAGCTTGAAGAAGACGCTGTAGATCTTCACGCCGACGCTCGGCATGGCTCGCCGTCAGCCGGATCCGCGCATCACACGCGCCGATCCTCGGGTCGGATCCTGTCCTCCTGCCCCGGGCGGCGCCGCCCGATTCCGCCCGCCGCTGCAGGTGAAGGGGATAGGATCAGGAGGGATCGGTCAGGTGAGGCGGGAAGGGGGAGTGGTTGGGGGAGGGAAAAGCGAAGCAGGCGAAGCGGAATGGCGATTGGCCGGGTGACGATGGCGGGCGGCGCGTACGGGGAGAGAGGCTGGCGAGGCAAGCAAGGAACTAACGAACAATCGAGAGGAAGGGGGTGGGGGTGGGTGAGGAAGGGAGGAGGATGCAATGCAAGGAAAAGACGGGGAAGGGTTGTTGATGTGGCTTTGGATGGAGGCGTCGGCCGCGTGCCTCCGCCTTCCTTCCCAACGTGACGGTCGCCCTCCGATTCAATTCATTTCAAACCCCCCCTCCTCTCCGCTCCCCGGTTTTCAATTCTTTTTACTGCCCTTGCTTCTTTCTCGTTTTTGGTCTCGTGATTCAAATTCAAAACGGGTTGATGATGTACGTATTTGAGGCCGTATGAGAGAACTGGCACGCCTTCAGGGTTGATAGTAGTATTTTTGCACTATTTGTCATGAGACCGGAATTGTCACCTTGAGACTTATCATAATCTTTATAAATTGAACCGAGAGGAAAAAGGTAGGCGCGGGCTGCGCTGAGATTTTCCAAATATCTCGGCGGAAAAGGCTCAAACTTGAAAGCTCTTCCGAGAGCGATGGCGAAGAGAAGATTCCGGCGTTGAGGCCGATTTTCATGACCAGTACTACTATATCTCTTTTCTAGAACCAGAAACGTTTTTTTTCGAGCCAGAAATTAATTAGCTTTGCAGGTCGCGAGCAACAACGTGGCTGAGTAAGCAGAACGGTCGTGCCTCATGTGCAAAGCTGTTGGGCAAGAAATAGTCTCCTGTTTCCGTTCCAAAAACACGCTGGATCCTTCCTTGCCCGCATCCAGTTCAACATGCGTTTTCTGCAGCGACCTCACCCGGAAATAAGCAGCCGTCAAAGGCTCGTCGGCAAGGCCGTCTTGTCCGTGTGATCCGGCTGCCGATTGCCGTGGCGTGGCCTGGTGACAGTGAAACCGAGAGGGAGCCCCGCGTGGCCGGGGCACGCTGGCTTGGCGAGACTTGTTGACTCGGTAGGCCGGGGCATTCGCCGTTCCGTTACCGGATTCACTGGAACGCTTCAACGGTACGGTATGGTATGGTATGGTATGGGGGCGTGCCAGCGTCAAAAAAACGACCGAGGACGAGTCCCAGATTGACCGCGGTTTCGAGGGAGACGATTTCCTTCCGGTGGCGCGCGGCCCGCCGGACCCCGGCCACAGATAGCCCGCTGTTGAGTTATCTGGGCTTCAACTTCAATCATGCTGTAGGATAGGATTCTCTGGGCTTCAATCATAGCTAGCCAGATAGCCAGACTGCTTAATCTCAAAGAAAAAAAAATATATATATATAGACAGACTGCTGCACCAGCCAGTGCAAGTTGCCCGGGCACGCTGAAGGAGCGATCCCGGTCGCTCTTCATCGCCCTGTTCGTTTGGATTGTTTCCAGCGAGTCAACAGTATTTTTCTCTCAGCGAAAACCAGCGCCAGCCACCGGCCACTAACCAGCCAGCAGTGTTTTTCTCTCAGAAAAACCAGCGCCAGCCACCAGCCGCCAGCCAAACGAACAGGGCCATGACGATCAATGTTGACCACGCATATTCTGATATGAAGCAGATAAGTATGTGAATTGGTACAATCATCCTCATTTCACAATAACAGGGTCGACCAAGTAACTTTGACTTCCAGCTTGTAGACACCACAGGTGATCTCACGCTTGTCTGCGCCTTTAACTAATGAAGTCATGGATGTGGTGGCTCATATTAGCACCCTGGTCACTGCTGCGGGCATAGATGTGGAGTACCAGCGCCCGATCTACCGAGACTGCTACCACACGACGCAAGAGTTGGATAACTCTGTCATCACCCAAAGCATTTGCGCCATGAACAGCACTGTCATACAACAGCATGTGAGTTGGAACATCAGTGGTGCAAGCGGATATTTTTCCATAAAAAGCATCAGGGCCTGCCAAAGTTCTTATCTCGATGGTGCCCTCCAACGCTCTCCTAACATAAGCAAATATCAGATCCACCTCGCTAAGCCAGCTAATTGGACTTTTCCGATTAGTCACGGAGTCGATTGTTGCAATATCCACATCAATCAATGCTTTGCTAAATTGTCTGTCATTGCTCTCTCTGTCTCCCTTGATCTTCAGATTTATCTCAAAATAGGCGTCACTGCTGAAAACAATTCCTCTACTTGGGCCAGTCAGAATCAAAGATGCACCCTACAAGTGAGATCACAGAAAATGTCATCAGTGTACTCGTTAGTGCGTGGCAAGTCATTCATCATTAATTTGGCTTAAAGAATACAGATCATACATGTGTTGGAACTCGGAAATAACCCAGCATCAACACAAGCTAGCGTACTAATAAACTGAAATGAGCAAAAATGGAACTGCACATGGCCTGCCAAGATCTTGAATTCTTGATGGAACAATGTGATCTTTTGATGGCATATTTCATGGCACCTATTCATCATGACCTACTGCTTTAAAGATAGGAAGAAGTCTACATGATCCCCCAACCTATTAGGCTTGGAACACTTCACCCCCTAAAGTACAAAACCGGGTAACCAACCCCCTCAACTTTAGAAACCGGTGCACATAACCCCCTCTAGTGGTTTTGTTAGGCGGTTTTGTAAATATTTTTACAAAAAAACCCTCTAAAAGATCAAACTCTTGCAAATAGATCCTTTTGTGCCGTCCTCATCTCTTCCCTTCTCTGTCTTTCGCGCGGCGACGGCGCCATCGCTGCCGATTCGTCGTCGTCGACCCACCGCCGCCCGATTCCTCTCACCCACGCCTTCACCACCTCCCCAGCTACGCCCCTGACCACTTCATATCCAGCCATGAGCCTCGCCGTCGCCGCATGCCATCGTCTTCAACTTTCAGTCGCCGCTGACAGTTCAAGCTCAGTATCGCCGTCGCCGCCAATTCGTCGTCGTCGACGTACTGCCGCCCGATTCCTCTCGCCCACGGCTTCACCACCTCCCTAGCTACGCCCCTGACCACTTCATGTCCAGCCCTGAGCCTCGCCATCGCTGCACGAGTTGAGTTGTGCGCCGCCGCGGAAAAACGGCTGCGCCATGGCCGGCGCTGAGGGGAGCACTGTTGCGGCCATCCTTCACGACTTGGTGCTAGTACATAGTGTAGAGGAGGTCGCCGCGAAGCTTTAGAGCAAGCCCTTGCTGCCGGACTCGCCACCGTTTAGCCGGCCGACGAGCTCGTGCGGAGCGCCGCCGCTGTTGCCGTCGCGCACCGCCGTAGGGCCGTCATTGCTAGGGGATAGACCCATGGATAGACTCTTCATGTCGAGGCGATGCCGTCGGACCACTTCTTGTCACCGGAGACCTCGCCGGCGGCGAGATCGAGCCGGCCAGCCGGCCGCCGGGATTAGTTTATGGCCGGAGGGACCTATTTGCAAGATTTTAGAAATGTTTTCCCTATTGCGATGGAAGATGTAGATGCATTTCATATCCAAACGATCTCTGACTATCACAGTCCCATACACGTTGATAGGGTAGCCAACATCTGAGGACATTATCTTCAGACTAAGTACGTTTAATGAATCAGTCAGCTTGTGATCATCTTGGATAAGCGAATCCGTAAAGCGCATCGGACCATATTGTGCTAAGAAAAAGGAAAATAAGGTCATTTTACAACCAGAGATGAATAGTATGGCACCAAAAGCAAGTGTAAAGAGATAGTCTTCTGTTTGCATAGACTCATTTCAGGATTCTGCCCGAACAGCAAGATTAACATTTACACTAGGTAGTAGAGCCAGTCAGTGAAACGATGGAAGTCAATTGTTATAGAGGAAAAAGCTGTAACGATAGAAATAAGAGTCAAGATGGTACACATGGAAGCATAAAGCATGCATTCCCTGGTAGGTTAAAATGGGGGAAATGTCGGAAGTCAGAGATGTGAGAAAAGGATGACACCAGAGCATATGCAAAAAATTAACTATTTTGGCTACCAGAAGCAGTGTGTAGACCCTATGCACATGATTATTGCCTAGGAGCTAGACAGTCACAGGTCTTCCTACTAAACCATATATACTACATTTTACAGAAGTTCACTTTTTTTCTATTAAAAAAAAAGTTCACTGTTCTAAGATAACAGTAATGAAAACAGATATGTGCATCTCATGAATAAGATAGCATTTCAGTATCCCAATTCCCACATCATGAGCTCTCCAAAAAATTTTGCCATCTGACTTTGGGATTTAATTTTCTTCTTTACAGCAAAGTCCTACTTCTGCTTAACAAGTAAACGTGCATCAATAGAAAAGTATAGTTGGTTTGGTATGCATGTCGTTATAAACACCATCTTTCGTTCAGTAGTGCACTGGTACTAGAAATACAATCACGTAATGTTTTCTAGTGAAACAGATCACTCAACATACAAAAGATTTAATTACCTATGCATTAACATATGTCTAGTGAAAGTTGCTTCTTGTGGTACCTTGTTTGTTTCAGAGTCTAGAACAAATTTGAATCTGACAACTAATCTACATGATGGTCCTGTTTAGTTCCCGTTCACATCATCAAACTTCTAAAAATTCTCTCTCCAAACTTCACTATTCACCTATCACATTAAATCTCTCTCCTCATGCATGGAGTACTAAACGTGGGTAAATAAAAAAAACTAGTTACATGGTTTTGATGTATACGACGAGACGAATCTTTTAAGCCTAGTTAGGTCATGGTAGGACAATGTTTACCACAAACAAACGAAAAGTGCTACAGTGTCCGATGTGATTTTTCACTTCACTTTTTACCTTTTTTCAGGAACTAAACACCCCCATGGTTCCATTTTCTTTCTTCTCAAACAAGACTCAGCCAGTTTCGATTGACCAGGAATCAGATTAAACATGCAGTAATCTGAAGTAATAATAACATGTTTTCCAGCTGTATAATGCATACTTGAGTTATTATTATAGTTTCAATTATTATGCTATCACTGACTCTGGAAGTTCAGATTGAATGGAGGTGACTTGCATGAGATAGGCTACCCAGGTTGGTCATCTACAAGACCTGACTCTGACCTGCTAACAGTTGTTTAGTGGTTCAAGAAGGAACCCCAACTTAGTCAACTCCAACACAGCATGTCCAGGCAAGTGACTGAACCCAATAACAGCCCTAAAGCTGCCTGATGTGGCAGTTTTCCATCTCCAATTCCGCATACCCTTGTCTAATTATCAACAAGAATATTGGGATTACCAACCCATTGATAATTCAGCGATCTGATCGCTATTTAAATTTGGGCCTTCGCATTAGCATATAGGAATGAAGATCAGGGATACAGGGACTTACTCTCTTCGTCAATGTCGAGGGTGGTGAAATCAACGAACCAAACTCGAGTGTAGGAGCCCGATCCCATCTTGGGATCGTACTCGAAGAGCTTATTCATCATGGCCAATCTCAGCTCACTCCTCGCCTTTTCCTCCGGCGTGTCGTCCTCCCACGGCAGCTTCCCCCGTGGTTTCTGGCTCTGATGCCGGCGCTTCTGCTTCGCCGCTGCCGCCTCCTCCTCGTCGTCCTCAAAGTACATGGGCAGCTCGTCGCAGTCGTCGGCCGCCATTGTCCTGGACGGGATCGATCAGGAAGGACGAAAGGCCGCGTCAAAAAATCTACTCCGGTTTCGTGTCTAAAAATCTTTACGACCCCGCGGGCGTCGGCCGAATGGGCCGGGCCGGGCCGGGGTTGGACATGTAACATACCAGGCTACACAGCCCAGCTGTTTAATTTCGAGGTCCGCCTAACCGCAGGGGCTCAAACGCAAAAGCGCACGGATTGGCGATGAATACAGAACTCAAAGCAACCTAACCGCAGGGGCTCAAACGCAAAAGCGCACGGCCTCGTCCCGCTGTACAAAATGAGCGGAGTGGTAGGGGCCGAAACCCTAGCCGATTCCCGCAGAGAAAGGCGTCTTCGTACTCGCCTCTCTCCGCGACCCAGAGCTCTCCCCCTCCCCCCATTTCCCACCGCCGCCGCCGCTCCACCGTTCCGCCGACACCATGAGGGAGTGCATCTCGATCCACATCGGCCAGGCCGGTATCCAGGTCGGAAACGCCTGCTGGGAGCTGTACTGCCTCGAGCATGGCATTCAGGTACGGATCCGTCCATTTCCCCTTCCGTTCACATGCTGTAGTGGCGGATATCTGTTGGATCTATGTGAGTGTTCTAGAGGTTGATGTGCTCCAGATTTTGGTGTATCTGAAACTACATTTCGAATCGGTCGATCTGTGTGCGGATCTGATAAATCCGAAATTTCTGTTCTCATAATTGCTGTTGATATCCCTGTTTCATCCTTCCTATGTTGTATATCTGAACAATGTAGCTTTCGATTTGAAAAGCACAGCTCATTTAGATCTGTTCAATTAGATGCGCTGCTAGTTTGGATCCGTTCATAGTTCGTTGCTTTGCGTGCATGATGAAACTTTGCAGGTCAATATGTCTTAGATCTGTTGATACTGTGTTGCGAATTTGAATCCTATGCTTCAAGTGAGTTAGCTTGTCGTAGTTTTAAGGTGCACCACGATCGATCTGTTTGAATTTGACCTGGATCTAGTCTTTTTGGATTCTGTAAGCAATAATGGTTTCAAGTATGTGTCTAACTGTTAACGGTATATGGCTTATCATTGCATCATAGGATGTTTTAAGCTGAATGATTGTTTGAATTTCCATATACAGAATGCGGTACTCGTAGGATTCATTTCCATTAGTCCATATCATGGTGGCATTGCATTACACTTTGAAATATACCCCTGTTTCAATGTTATTCAGGGTATTCATAATCATTTGTCACATAATGTGGTTGTTATGGCATTAGCGTGTTTTTGATATGTTGATAATGTACTACTGTAAGCTCGTCTGTTTCTGCCGTCATTATTTACCATTTTGCATCATTATTAATAACTCTGCTACCTCTGTTCCATTCAGGCTGATGGTCAGATGCCCGGTGACAAGACCGTTGGAGGAGGTGATGATGCTTTCAACACCTTCTTCAGTGAGACTGGTGCTGGGAAGCATGTCCCTCGTGCTGTGTTTGTTGATCTTGAACCCACTGTGATTGATGAGGTGAGAACTGGCACTTACCGCCAGCTCTTCCACCCCGAGCAGCTCATCAGTGGCAAGGAGGATGCTGCCAACAACTTTGCCCGTGGTCACTACACCAGTAAGTAATCTGAACTTGATTGTCCAATTGGCTATTGTTTGCAGTTATGCATTCTGTAATGAACATGGGCTTACCTTGGGTGATTGCTTGTCTTGCAGTTGGCAAGGAGATTGTTGATCTGTGCCTTGACCGCATCAGGAAGCTTGCCGACAACTGCACTGGTCTCCAGGGCTTCCTCGTCTTCAATGCTGTTGGTGGAGGAACTGGCTCTGGCCTTGGTTCCCTCCTCCTTGAGCGCCTGTCTGTTGACTATGGTAAGAAGTCCAAGCTTGGGTTCACTGTGTACCCATCTCCCCAGGTCTCCACTTCTGTTGTTGAGCCATACAACAGTGTCCTGTCCACCCACTCCCTCCTTGAGCACACTGATGTCGCTGTACTTCTTGACAATGAGGCAATCTACGACATTTGCCGCCGCTCCCTTGACATTGAGCGTCCCACCTACACCAACCTCAACAGGCTTGTGTCTCAGGTACATACCTTTTGTTCTCTGATCATTGTGTTGTCTACCTTGAGATCTGAGATTGGTTCCAGACTAACCATGTTGCTGTTACACTGTAATGCTGCAGGTTATCTCATCTCTGACAGCCTCCTTGAGGTTTGATGGTGCTCTGAACGTGGATGTAAATGAGTTCCAGACCAACCTGGTGCCCTACCCAAGGATCCACTTCATGCTTTCATCCTATGCACCAGTGATCTCTGCTGAGAAGGCCTACCACGAGCAGTTGTCTGTGGCTGAGATCACCAACAGTGCCTTTGAGCCATCCTCCATGATGGCCAAGTGTGATCCACGCCATGGCAAGTACATGGCCTGCTGCCTCATGTACCGTGGAGATGTGGTGCCCAAGGATGTCAATGCTGCTGTGGCCACCATCAAGACAAAGCGCACCATCCAGTTCGTGGACTGGTGCCCGACTGGTTTCAAGTGCGGTATCAACTACCAGCCCCCCAGTGTGGTGCCTGGTGGTGACCTGGCCAAGGTGCAGCGCGCTGTGTGCATGATCTCCAACTCCACCAGTGTGGTAGAGGTCTTCTCACGCATTGACCACAAGTTTGACCTCATGTACGCCAAGCGTGCCTTTGTGCACTGGTACGTGGGTGAGGGCATGGAGGAGGGTGAGTTCTCTGAGGCCCGTGAGGACCTGGCTGCCCTTGAGAAGGACTATGAGGAGGTTGGTGCTGAGTTTGATGATGGTGAGGAGGGTGACGAGGGTGATGAGTACTAGACTCTTCCTGGTGCTGTTGTGTCAGGTTCGCTTACAGCTATTATCCCGTGATCTGCCCGAGTGGCTCGTACTACTGTGTTATGTGTGTCTATCATGTGTGTGTCGGTTTGAACCATCTGTCGTGTGTGTGAGGTTTACAACAACCTGATGTTGTAAGACTTGTTTCAGTTTGTTCACCCTGCATTGCTACTGGGTTCTCATGAACGTCGTTATGGTCTATTATATTGGTGCCTGAGCTATCTTACCTTTTTTTAGTGCCTGAGCTATTTTACCTTTTTGTACACAAAACCTGTGATGTTGGCCCCTTTGTTCTAGCGTGGATGTCTGATGCATATTGATAGCTGTTGATGCTTCCGGTCCGCCGCTTGATAGCTTGGCAGTAGTTTTGTTAGGCAGTGAGCTGGCTGCCTTCCGTAGCTGTTGATAAAACGTGAGTTTGGTGATGCGGAGAAACCAAGAAATCTTCAGGAAATTTGAAGGAGTTCAGCAATTTACTGTTGTCACACCTGTGTAAGTTTTTCATGTGTGCACGAGTCAAATAATTTCATATGTATTGCTCATTTATTTGTAACTCTGCACATGAACAGCTATCTGGCTAGTCTAGTGCCTTTTTTTTGGAATGGAATGGTTAACCATTTATTCTGTTGTTCTTCAGTGTCAGGTTACTCTTGTAAATCAATTTCTCATTATCACCAAGTAGGTATGTTCTAAATTTTCTTTTTCTCATTAAATCAAATCAGTAAAAACCTGACTGACTCTTGGACGTTAGTTTTGTCGTTCAAGTTTTTGTATACATCTTTTTTTTTTAATCATCAAGATTGCAAAGTTGCTGTGTTGCAGCCAGAGTCGCCAATTCGCCGTACGATTCATCAGGTCCTTGAGTCACAAGCAGGAGCATCATATTATTCTCTTCTAATATTTGTTTCTAGTGTGGCGACGCCTCAGAATCACCGATCGTGTCATGACGCCAAACACCACTATAGCATTATAGCATGACATAATCATTCTCAATTTGCAGTCCCGGCGCTCTGCTTCGTCTCCAGCAGCCGCAGGCCGCAGCTGGCGTCGCCGGTGGTGGGCTTGGGCAAGTCGGCCTTCGACCACGGTCGCCGAGTTCCCGTGCACCATGGTCAGTCGGAGCCCGCGGTGGATGGCGAACGGCGGGTTCGTGTGTGCCGGCGACGGGCACGGGTGCGGCCGGAACGCCTCGCCTCGCCGAGGTCCGGTCCGGGAAGATGGTGGGTACAGGTCTCGCTCATTTACTTTCGCCGTTGACGATGATCCTCGAGTTCGCCGCCGACGAGGGCCGGTGCATCAGCGCCGCTAGCATCTGGTACTACGACGAGCTCTGCCGGCCTGCCGGGACATGGGGGCACGCACAATACAATCCCCGGAGGAAGCAGGGGATCCTTGCCGAAGTGGCTAGCTTCAACCCTACGGCCCGCCCGGCTGACTATGCCGGGCATCCGCAGCAGTAGCAGGAGCCCGCCGCATTTTGCATTATCGAATCAAAATGCATGATCCAAACACTAAAAAGAAATGTATTTGATCAACACAAACATTTTGCATCGGTATGGAAGGGAGTCCGGCAGTCCGCCGCTGTATTTGACTTTGTACTTGCAGTGCATAAATCCAGTCACTCTGCTGGTCCAAAAGGAGACATGCGTGCTAGCAGCAGTAGCAGGAACAGTCGGCTAGACTAAAGTAGCATGCATGTACCGTGGCGAGGGAAACAATAATGCAACTATGCAAGGCAAAACTTGACACACCATCGAGTTTAGTTCGGACGCGCAAAAAAAAAAAAAAAGAAAAGAAAAAAACTAATGGACCGCGCGCCCTCACCGGCGAGCACGACGTGACGCGGCCCCGAAAGTTTCCCAATTTTTTATTGCGCGCCGTTGCTCCCAATTCTCATGAATCCATGATTGATCCCTGTGGAGAAAAAAACACGGGTCGGCCGCCGTCGACGTCCCATCTCCTGCAGGGTAGCCTGATTCCGCGAAGCTAGCGAACACATGGTGCACCCACCGGCGATTGGACGTGAGGTGTGGACATCCCCGCCCGGCGGCCCGGCCTCCAGGCTCCGCCGCTCCAGACGGACCGGCAGGGAATCGCCGGTGACTCCCTGTCCCTGATGACCACCGCGCATGTGGTTCACGCGCGGTCGCAGAACCACAGTTTTGTGCGGTAGCGGGGGTCACCGCACACGGACACGGCTCAGAGCCTGCGCGCGGCTTATGCAGGGACGTGTGGCGCGCGCCTGTGCGTTACCAAAGGCACAGAAATCTCTGTGGACTCATGCGAAAGAAAATCCTCGTTTTTTTTGCTTGTCCGGCTGTTGTTCTTCTTTTCTTGTCTGACAATTGTGTTAACGACGTAGGTTGCCAACAATCCATATTCAGCATTGCTGGTTTTCAGCATGCTCGGTTGGCTGGTGCTGTTTTTGTTGAGAGGAAAACACTGTTGGCTGTTGTATGATAATCCAAACGAACAAGTGTTGGAATCTTGTTGGCTGTCCACTTGTCCAGCGATTGGCAAGAAACCATACCTTCTTAGCAAACCTACAATTGAGACAAAAGTGCATGGCTGTTTCTTGTTCTTGATCAGATAAGTAGCAAACCAAGTTACCTGATCAATTCCTTGCTGCCAAAAAGAAGTCCTCAATTTCCCCTGGTGAACTTGGAATATACAGTACACATAGCTTGCATGGAGAAGTAGTCGGGCCACGCCACGGGGGTATATACATGCAGTGAGAATCTAGTGGGCACAGGCACAGTGTTCCGAGAAAAAAAAAACAGAATATAGTGGGCACTAAAGTAAGGAGAAGATTACAAGACACAGATAGCAATCTAGTAGTGGCAATCAGATAGAGCACTCGTCATTCGTCACCAGGCTATATGCATCATTGGCCGAACCTAAATAGAGATCAGTCGATCACGCACTGGTGTGACTAAAATACAATACAGGACCATCCATGTCTGATGACCGAAGAAGAATGCGCCGTGAGAGAGGCACATGCAAGAGCAGGATAGAGCATTACTGTATTTCCAATTCCATCGGGTGTTGCCGACTTGCCGCTGCATATCCTACTAGCGTTCGTGCCGGCCGGTGCCGGCTGCTCGTCTGTCTGATTCGCAGTCACCAGTGGAAGCACGCCATTCATTCTCTGACACCAAAGTGGATGCAATCGCGTACTGGCTGCACGTATCGATCAGCTAGCTTTTTTTTTCCTATCCGCCTGCCTTTATAATCTTTGCTGGCCCCTCTTGTTCTTCTGCCCATGCATGTTCAGTCGCCAGAGCGTGCTCGCACTAGCTAGCGATCAGTCTCAGTCTCACTCTCAAGTTGCTTCACAGCGCCAGCCGTGAGCCGCGCGCCAGTCATTCCACTAGCGTAGCATAGACCAAAAGAAAATTCGTGGATAAGAGCTGCAGGGCTGAAATATCAAGAACGTAGGGTGAAGCTGGAAACAGGCACATTTTCGATCAGCCGGATCGAGGCAAAGGTCAGTTTTTCTGATCCGGTTACATCAGGGTTTATGTGTTTGATTGATTCGTAACAAAAGTTTAATTTGGAGCGCATATTCATTGATTCCTAGTCCCTTCAGCCTTTTGATGTTGCTTGAAATGGTTCCAAGATTCGCTGGTTTAGGAATTCGCCACGGTCAGAGTAATCTTGACTTGCAAGTTGCACCGTACGTGCCTGTGGAAATACCTGTTGAATTGCTGAAACCATGGAGGTGGAGTCCGTGGAATCAAACGCCTTGCCCGGCGCCGCCGATCGCCGGACATCCAAGACTAATCGCCGTGTTTTCTGGGCCTGCGTCTTCATCCTCGGTAACATATATATCTTATATATGTGCACCTTATTATTATATACTCGTATATGGTCTTATGCATGATCTCATCACAACCTTTTGGATTGGATTTGGTGGTGTCATCACATCGATCAGCGAGCAACTGCTTCCAGTACACGGCCTTCTTCGCCGTGTCGACGAACCTGGTGAACTACCTCAAGGACCGGCTGCACGAGGGCAGCAAGGCCGCCGCCAACGGCGTCACCAACTGGCTGGGCACCAGCTCCATCACGCCGCTCGCCGCCGCCTTCCTCGCCGACGCCTTCCTCGGCAGGTACCGGACCATCGCCCTCTTCTTGCTCATCTCCGTCCTGGCCTACGTGGTGCTGGCGGTGAGCGCGGCGGCGGCGCTGGAGAGCAGCGCCGCCTTCTACGCCGGGCTCTACCTGCTGGCGCTCGGCGGCGCGCTGCAGCCGGTGCTCACGGCGTTCGGGGCGGGCCAGTTCGACGACTCCGACGAGGAGGGGCGCCGCCGGCAGAGCTCCTTCTTCAACTGGTTCTACCTGTCCATCAACGTGGGCTCGCTCGTCGGCGGCACCGTGCTGGTGTGGGTGCAGTCCAGCGTCAGCTGGGGGCTCGGCTACGCCATCCCGGCGCTGCTCAGCGTGGTCACCGTCGCCGTGTTCATGGCCGGCATCCCCACGTACCAGCGCCACCAGCCGCCGGGCGGCAGCCCGCTCACCAGGGTCGCGCAGGTGCTCGTCGCCGCCGTCGGCAAGTGCGGCGTCGAGGCGCCGGCGGACGCGGCGGAGCTGCACGAGTGCGACGCCGACGACGGCATGTCGGCGATACAGGGGAGCCGACGGCTCGCGCACACCGACCAGTTCAGGTCAGTTTGCTGCTGCCTCTGTTGGCTTGCTGCCTTTATTTCTTTCTTTCAAAACAATGGCACAAAATGCGTGTATATTTATGGAGAGACTCATGTACGTGCATACCCAAATACTGGATTTATGCACTCACGCGCCTGCATCATCCCGACGAACGTCAAGAATGTGAACATTGATAAAGTTAACATAGATGCCTTTCTGTTCACTGGTTATGTTGCCTATCTATGGGCTAATAATGCACAAACTTAATTTGAAAGGATGAGGCTTCTAAATTAAAACACTCAGGTGAAATTTAATAATTATGAAACCGAAAAATTAAAATCCTTAGAAATTGTCTTCTCTATCAATACGTGCTATGCAGTAATGCTGGCACTTTCAAAAAAATAAAAATCCTTAGAAATTGAGCCATGTCATTGCTCACTAGTAGTAGTTAGTCAAAAGCACGGTAGTTTTTTTTTTCAGTCACTCGTTTACCTTAGTCAAAAGGTTGATATGATAGCCTAGGCTACTCGATGCGGACCTGACGTGACACCGTGCTTTTTGACATCGGCCACAGCTCGCGACAGCCGCGTGCATCAAATTAAGCAACGGTATCGTTCGTTTTCTGTTTATTTTTTCTGAGATTAAAAGATGCTCCTCTAGCTAGCGCCAACCTGCACCTTCATGTTTCGGATGCCTTCCTGTTGACGTGATGTGCACGGTCACTCTGCTGCAGCTCGATCGTTCAGACACAATTGTTTATCGATGCACCACGGGAGAGTTTTGTCATGCGCATGCCAAACTGAGGACGCAGTGCACGCAAGAAAAGATGTCCGTTTCATATCGTTTTCATTTCGCGTTCTGGCCCATACTTCTTTTTATCAAACTGCAGCGCTTTTGTATATATAGTAGAGTAGCACTGGCCGGTCATTATCAGACCAATCGTGACCACTGGATGAATCAGACAGACATTCAGACTGCTGATAACATGCCTCAAGTCGGCAGTCTACCGTGATCATGGGTCATTTGACACACAGCTAATAACCTACCGTGATCATGGAACTAGCTAAATAACTAGGTGTGCTGATGGGTTAATTAATTAGGTTCCTGGACAAGGCGGCGGTGGAGACGGCGGCGGACAAGGCGCGGCCGAGCCCATGGCGGCTGTGCACGGTGACGCAGGTGGAGGAGCTCAAGTGCGTGATCCGCCTGCTCCCCGTGTGGGCGAGCGGCATCATCTTCGCGGCGGCCTACACGCAGATGACCACCACCTTCATCCTCCAGGGCGACACCCTGGACCCCTACGTCGCCGGCTTCCGCGTCCCCGCCGACGGCACGTCGGCGATACAGGGGAGCCGCCGCCTGGCGCACACCGACCAGTTTAGGTAAGTAGGAGTAGCATCTTGAACTTTTCACGAGAACACTTAAAATAATGGGTGGTGATTTCTCTTCTCAGTTCAGTGGGAACGTCTTTGAAACCATGCAGAATGCTTAGAAATTGCAAGCCTTGTCAGACGTCACTACTGGCTAGGTTCGACTTTGAGCCTGTTCGGCTGGTAGAATGAAACTCTGAGCCTGTTCGGCGGGTAGGATGAACAGTGCTCGGCTATTACGTGAAAGGAAATAAGTCTAAATAAGCCAAACTAAGCCGAATTCAGACCAGCCGAACAGTCTCCTTATTTGAGTTTGACTTCTTTGACTTCGACTTCTTTAAGTTCGACTCCTAATAAACTCGGTGCGTATACTTGTATTTTTGTAGACTTTAAGTACAACAAGGAAAATGGCAGGGTACATTTCGTGAATGCAGAGATGAACGACTAAAATATTCCCATAAACCTCGATACCTGGAAAACATGAGCTATTGCTAATGTTTTTTTTTCTGTATCCACGGAAATATATATGGAAATCCTAATTCTACTCTGATAACCTTGGGACGACCGAGAAGACCCCAAAACATGATCTATATTGACGTGACGCGTATGACTAAATTTCCCGGAAGGGGCAAACTCGCACGGCACAGTGTGGATGCAATTTCGCCCGGTCACAATACACGTCTCACTTGTGCCGGCCCTTTCCTGTCATTGGTGAAGACATTTTCATCGCCAATTATACCAAAGTAGAAACGTACCTAGTGTGGATATACTAAACCACAGGGCAGTTGCTAGATCCAGTCGTTCAACGGTCTTACTAGCAAGTTGCTCCATTTTTACAGAGGGCAGACAAACGAGCGGATATATAAGAGCTGACGGGCGAAAACAGTAAGCTGGAAAGAGGCACGATTTTCGATCAGATCGACCGAGGCACAGGTCAGTTCTCTCGAACCATTTATGCCATGTTATATATGTGAATGTGATCAACAACAAAAGTTTGTATTCTCTTATTCTGTTTTACTTACACTGATGATAACTAACATTTGGACCATACGCATTGATTCCTCTTCTCTTGTTCTCACCTTGTGGACATGATTTTCGTCCAATGCATGGTTTCAGAATTCTCACCTGTGTGAAGTTTTCAGGATCTCCTGAACTTCTAAAACCATGGAGGTCGAGGCCGTGGAATCAAACGGCGGCGGCGATCACCGGACGTCGTCCAAGAAGGATCGCCGGATTTTCTGGGCCTGCATCTTCATCTTCGGTAACCATTTGTTCTTGGTACTTGCTGGCCCAGTGTTTTGGCTAAATAACAATATATGTGGCGCTCTCTCTGCATAACGTACACCCGTACGTGGCCGTGGCGATGCAGTGAACAGCTCCTTCCAGTGCACCGCGTACTTCGGCGTCTCCACGAACCTGGTGAACTACCTCAAAGACCGGCTGCACCAGGACAGCAAGGCCGCCGCCAACAGCGTCACCAACTGGCAGGGCACGAGCTCCGTCATGGCGCTCGTCGCCGCATTCCTCGCCGACGCCTTCCTCGGCAGATACTGGACCATCGCCATCTTTATGCTCATCTCCGTCGTGGTGCGTCTTCACCTGCTACTTCGCATTCTCTCTGTTCCAAATTACTATTCACTTTAATCTTTTTTCTGTAACGTTTGACCATTCGTCGATACTTCGCTGTCGCAGGGCTACGTGGTGCTGACGGTGAGCGCGGCGGCGGCGGCGCTGGAGAGCGCGGCGGCGTTCTACTCGGGGCTGTACCTTCTGGCGCTGGGCGGCGCGATGCAGCCGGTGCTGACGGCGTTCGGGGCGGACCAGTTCGACGAGTCCGACGAGGAGGAGCGCCGCCGGCAGAGCTCCTTCTTCAACTGGTTCTACCAGACCCTCAACGTCGGCGCGCTCGTCGGCGGCACCGTGCTGGTGTGGGTGCAGTCCAGCGTCGGCTGGGGGCTCGGGTACGGCATCCCGGCGGTGTTCAGCGTGCTCGCCGTCGCGGCGTTCATGGCCGGGACCGGCACGTACCGGCGGCGCCAGCCGGCGGGCGGCAGCCCGATCACCAGGGTGGCGCAGGTGGTCGTCGCCGCGGTCAGGAAGTGCGGCGTCGAGTTGCCGGCGGACGCGGCGGAGCTGCACGAGTGCGAGGCCGACGACGGCACGTCGGCGATACAGGGGAGCCGCCGCCTGGCGCACACCGACCAGTTTAGGTAAGTAGGAGTAGCATCTTGAACTTTTCACGAGAACACTTAAAATAATGGGTGGTGATTTCTCTTCTCAGTTCAGTGGGAACGTCTTTGAAACCATGCAGAATGCTTAGAAATTGCAAGCCTTGTCAGACGTCACTACTGGCTAGGTTCGACTTTGAGCCTGTTCGGCTGGTAGAATGAAACTCTGAGCCTGTTCGGCGGGTAGGATGAACAGTGCTCGGCTATTACGTGAAAGGAAATAAGTCTAAATAAGCCAAACTAAGCCGAATTCAGACCAGCCGAACAGTCTCCTTATTTGAGTTTGACTTCTTTGACTTCGACTTCTTTAAGTTCGACTCCTAATAAACTCGGTGCGTATACTTGTATTTTTGTAGACTTTAAGTACAACAAGGAAAATGGCAGGGTACATTTCGTGGTCAAAGTGCGTATCCCCAATCTTTGTTAGGAAAATTGTAGACTTAGCACTAGAGCGCACCCACATTGAGGGAGCGTGTGTGTGTAATTGTGTATGTGTCTTACCCGCAAAAAAAAATGTGTATGTGTCTGGCCTTGTAAAAAAAAATTGTTTCCGTTTGTCCTAGTCTACCAAGATATAAAGTCTGCGCTCTTGTGACATCAGACACTGACCTGCTTAATTTCCTGGAAAAACATCATCGTGCATCTTTGTTTTCTTGACATTGGGGGTGTTTAGTTCCTGGGCGCGTCATCGCGCGCCACGGCATGTACGACACCAACACGGGCGCCGGCGGCGACGGCGCCTACCTGCCGCTGTCCATCTTCTGGCAGGTGCCGCAGTACGCGGTGGTGGGCGCGTCGGAGGTGTTCACGTTCATCGGGCAGATGGAGTTCTTCTACGACCAGGCGCCCGACGCCATGCGCAGCGTCTGCTCGGGCCTGTCCATGACGTCGTTCGCGCTGGGGAGCTACGTGAGCTCGGCGCTCGTCACCGTCGTGGCGCGCGCGACGGCGAGGGGAGGGAGGGATGGGTGGATCCCGGACGACATCAACAGGGGGCACCTCGACAACTTCTTCTGGCTGCTCGCCGGGATGTGCATGGGCAACTTCGCCGTCTACCTGCTCATAGCAAGGTGGTATACCTACAAGAAGACCGTGGATTAAATTAATTATCGTCATGCATTATATTCACCAATGTCCTAATCGTATGCTATGTCCATGGATTATGGATATGACTATTGGTGAATATATAAGATTATACTTCAACTCGATCTTAAGCTATTTGGCTGTGGTCCATCTACGTAACCTAATCCTATATATATATATATAACATACAAGATCAAGCAAGTATTCAACCACTCGAAGTTGAAGTAGTTAAAAACGCATTATGTATTCATCTATCTAACGTGATTTGGCCACAATTTAATAATGTTTTTGGTGGTTTTGGGCTTTTGGCCACTTGCTATATTTAAGCGAGAAATAAAACACGCACTACAGCTCATCTACTTGCCCGGAATGCAGAGATGAACGACTAAAATATTCCCATAAACCTCGATACCTGGAAAACATGAGCTATTGCTAATGTTTTTTTTTCTGTATCCACGGAAATATATATGGAAATCCTAATTCTACTCTGATAACCTTGGGACGACCGAGAAGACCCCAAAACATGATCTATATTGACGTGACGCGTATGACTAAATTTCCCGGAAGGGGCAAACTCGCACGGCACAGTGTGGATGCAATTTCGCCCGGTCACAATACACGTCTCACTTGTGCCGGCCCTTTCCTGTCATTGGTGAAGACATTTTCATCGCCAATTATACCAAAGTAGAAACGTACCTAGTGTGGATATACTAAACCACAGGGCAGTTGCTAGATCCAGTCGTTCAACGGTCTTACTAGCAAGTTGCTCCATTTTTACAGAGGGCAGACAAACGAGCGGATATATAAGAGCTGACGGGCGAAAACAGTAAGCTGGAAAGAGGCACGATTTTCGATCAGATCGACCGAGGCACAGGTCAGTTCTCTCGAACCATTTATGCCATGTTATATATGTGAATGTGATCAACAACAAAAGTTTGTATTCTCTTATTCTGTTTTACTTACACTGATGATAACTAACATTTGGACCATACGCATTGATTCCTCTTCTCTTGTTCTCACCTTGTGGACATGATTTTCGTCCAATGCATGGTTTCAGAATTCTCACCTGTGTGAAGTTTTCAGGATCTCCTGAACTTCTAAAACCATGGAGGTCGAGGCCGTGGAATCAAACGGCGGCGGCGATCACCGGACGTCGTCCAAGAAGGATCGCCGGATTTTCTGGGCCTGCATCTTCATCTTCGGTAACCATTTGTTCTTGGTACTTGCTGGCCCAGTGTTTTGGCTAAATAACAATATATGTGGCGCTCTCTCTGCATAACGTACACCCGTACGTGGCCGTGGCGATGCAGTGAACAGCTCCTTCCAGTGCACCGCGTACTTCGGCGTCTCCACGAACCTGGTGAACTACCTCAAAGACCAGCTGCACCAGGACAGCAAGGCCGCCGCCAACAGCGTCACCAACTGGCAGGGCACGAGCTCCGTCATGGCGCTCGTCGCCGCATTCCTCGCCGACGCCTTCCTCGGCAGATACTGGACCATCGCCATCTTCATGCTCATCTCCGTCGTGGTTCGTCTTCACCTACTACTTCGTATTCTCTTCGTTCCAAATTACTATT
>OAMR01000006.1:4191194-4246738 GCA_900205405.1 Echinochloa crus-galli
CACAGGTTCAATCCCAAACGCATCCACACCGGCTCTCATGTCTTGGATATACGGTCCAATCGATCCACCTCCTCCTCACCCCAACTTAGATGTCACAACTAGAGACTTCTATGCAAGCCATAATGCACTGCCATGTGATATTTGGCCTCCTTGCCGCCATGGAGATGATGCAGTGGTTTAAGTGTACGAACACTTTGGTGATGCTAGGAGACGATTCTTCCGATGCCCCCATTTTATGGTAATCTATGTCCATTGTATTGCCCTTATATTGCCTTTCTTCTCCCTAATTTGATTTCCATGTGCCATCATGTTTTAAAACGACGACTGCGGATTCACAAGCTGGATCGATGGACCTCTACAATCTGCAACTTTTCAAATAATGTGGGTTCGTTTGGGTCCAGAAATTTAACTCTAGGCCACAATCCCATTGAGCGGGCTAATTTCCGTTGCTCCTCCTTGCGGTGCCTGACATAGCTATTCAACACCTCTGGGCCCTTTCCAAATCTCCTCTTCTCTATCTGACATTCCACCGCTTTCTTGTCGATATAGGATTCAAAATCACATTTTCGTGTGTCCTGTTCAAACAATTGGAAGTACGGGTTACTGATGCAGGCAGAGCAGCAGGCAAATCAACTACAGCAACAGATGACCGAGATGGAAACTCGCATCAGCCAGCTAGAGAAAGAGCTCCATCAAGAACGCGCACGCAACCTCACAAGACGCTTCATGCCCCCAACTATGACCGGACGTCGCAACTACTATGGCTAGATGTGTTGATGAGGCTTTGCTATTGCATCTGGATTGTATCCTATTGGCCACAGTAATACCCAACACCCAACTCCGATGGAACTAGGCCATACATGGCTTTCACACCGCAATGACACATCGTATCAGGACATCTCATCACCTTCTTCTTTTCCTTCTCTGTCACAGGATCTGGCCAATAAGATTTGGGACCAAAATCATACTCCGAGAAATCACATAGTGGGTAACCATTCTGCACCAAACAACTCAAGTTACTTTCGAATTACAATGCAACAATTGATATAACAAATGACATTTTATGTTGCTTACCTTGTTTCGATTGCAACACTTAAATGTAGGTGTGAACGGAGTGCTTTCAATCACGGCTGGAACGCCGCACTTACGTAGAGGTGGGTTTTCCCTCCGCTTAGCAATTGCTTCTTCCTTCTCTTCGGTTGACATAGGTGGTGGGTTCGGCGGAGGAGGCACCCAACGCTTGAACCTCTCATACGGCTTAGTTATACCCCATCGCTCGAATTGAAGTATCCTCGTATCGACCATTTCAGGCCCATCAATCCATTGTAAGAAGTAGCACCGCTCCTCTTCCTACAAACATAAATGGAATGAAACACAGTCACATTACTCCAATGCCAGCACACAACACCTAGTTATTGGTAAACAAAATTCTTTACACTTACACGGTAATCCCCACACATGTAGAGCACGAGCAGCCGTGTCGGGATGCATTGATTGTCTGACCTCTGCTGGCTTCCCACAGTCACATTGTGGTACCGGGAGTGCAGCAGGAACTGGTGCATCCTTGCACGATACATCCGGATATAACTCTTTTGGCTTGTGCTTCCACTTCTTTTCACGCTTACTCTAGTTCCTAACCCTAACCAAACCCTAGACATCCCAAATCCTACCATCGAGAGGGAACAAAGGGAAAAATCACGGATACAACGAAGGAGGTACCTCGTAGTTGAATCCTTCACGCGTCCAAACCTCGATTAGGGACCGAAGGATGGAGGATCTAGAGGGGGGAGGAGAGGGGCGGCGCCACGGCCACACTTGAGCTCGAGCAGGGCTAGGAGTCAAATGAGAGAAGAAGAAAAAGGGGCCCGGGCTCGAACCGTTATACTGCTGAGTCGCGCCACGGGTCCTGGCGCGACTCAGCCGCGTCACATGCACTGGCGCGACTCACATGTCCATGTCACCATCCACGCTAGCAACTGAGGCGCAGCGGAGCGGACGTGGCGCCTGAGTCGCGCCACATGCAGCGGCGCGACTCAGTGGCAAGTAGCGCCGCCGGTCCTGACGCGACTAAATGGGCTACTTCTTGGAAATTTAGTTCATTAGAGGTTATTATTAAAATATTAAAATAAAAAGGACTTTTAGAAAAAAACCCCTCCACCTCCGGTCGGTATTTCGTTTACCGACCCCAACCTGGATGCCAACGTCGCCCGCCTCCTCGCCGGCAGCTCCCGTCCCCGCATCGCGCCGCGCGGCGAAGCAAACTTCCCCAGGGAGCGTTCTACCTCGTGGCGTGAGCATTGGATGCACGCACTCACTGACGGAGCGTGCCTTCGCCATGCCTCCGAGCTTCACCCTTCGCCACGGCGGCCGCCGCGCGCGCCACCGGGAACCAACACGAAGTTGTCACCGGCCAAGATTAGAGCCGCCGGCGCATGTAGTTGGAGTTGGAGGTGCATGGCGATGGGGAGTTGGTGGCCGCGCCTGTTGCCTCCTGCACTGACATCCTCAAGCTCAGCCGATGCGAGGTGAGGTGCGCAACTGCGCACCGGCCAGTGGTTCAGACTGCAAGCAGGTTCTCGCTTGATCAAAGCATCCTCAGCAGTGTGTGTGCCGCAGTAAGAATTTAACATCTAACAGAATTGGGCCACTTCTTTCTGCTTCAGTTCAGAACTGCAGCCGAAGTATCTGTCTCTCTGCAGGTTTCCTGATCGATCTCACAGCGTCACCGCACAAACTAACAATGTGGCCGCTGTGAAAAATCCAATCAGAAATGGAGGAAATCATCACAGGAAAACTTCAGAAACCGAACGACCACCGAACAGAGAATCTATTAAAGAAAAGAATTAGAAACAGAGTCACTCACACAAATGGAGAGTAACACAAAAGGAGATTTCAAAGCCGTCCTCATCTCATTGACATCCATTGGGAACGTTCTATTAAAAAAAGCGCTATGCTTTGAGAATATAGATTCTTCAAAACATAACTTCGTGTCTGCAAACTAGTTGTGCTAAAAAAAAACTCTGGCAACAGAAAGATCACAGTTTGTTTAAGGAATTCCTTTGTTTAATTCACTAAGAAAACATCACAATTTCTCTTTTGTCAAGTGGCACGCAAAAAGATCATAATTCGTGATTGATCATCGCAGTTTAATAACGTCGTTAAGAATTGACACTACCCTTTTTTCTAGAAGAGAATTGATACTACCCTATGCAGGTTTTTCATGCTTTGTTTCTGCAATGCAAACTCTTGTTGCTCAAAGCGCGACATTTGTATCGCATCGTATCGTATCGAAGTTACTACTCCAAGCATGTCTCCATACATCGGTAGTGACGAGTTATGAGTTGCCAATCGATGGATTACCAACCGATGGCTCGATCCTTTCGCCGCGGCTAAGGCTGACAGTGCACTCGGCGTCACTTGTGACGACCTCATACCTGTTTCTATTTCACTTACTATACAATTTCAGTTGCAATCACACAGCATCGCCACAACCAAGCGCGCGGAGTTTTGGTTGTTAATTCTGCTGCGAGAGCGACTGCAAGTCTGCAACGACGACGTGTTTGCTTCCCCCTAAAGCTACACAAAACAATGACAAGGAAATAGATGCACATTTACAATTTTTTTTACTACTATATACATATGGTTAGTGACAAATTAAAAGGCGGAAGGCAAAACATGTGCTCGAGGTAGACAACTCGACGAGGCGTGTGTCGATGCGTGACAACAATATGGAGACGTGAGGATGCAATATAATATTCCACCCTAGGGTTCAAATCCGCGTACCCGAGATTTACACACGCACGCGTGCTTTGTCAACAATTTATCTGTACGTAGATGTGCATATGCGTACATGAAACTATGAAAGTGTGAGCGTGATGCACGCTAACAAATGTCCTTCTTAACCTTAACAGACAGGAGTTTCATCGTTAGCCTTTATCCAAAAAGAAGTTGTTTCCCTCCTTTGAGGCGTTAGTTGTGAAGCTCTGTACAGGCGTTTTGGTCTTCTAGGTAAAAACTGTATCCGGCTGACCGGATGGGCGGCGACGGCGTCGGTGACATAGAATCCTTCTTGGAGGCGTCGCCCTAAAAGTCTTTTAACCCAATTTTCAATACCTACAATGGAGTTTGTTATGCAAGTATTAGAAGACAAGTTTTCAAGTCCGACGTCAAGTTTCTAAGTAGACGGAGGATGTGACTTGGTGGACTATGATGACAATGCAAGAACAAGCAGGGATGGGAAAGAATGATGAAGTTTAGTCTTCGAGTTTGTTTCACTATCTTAGATGTTTTCTTTCTTGTATTGGCTCCTCATTATTGAGGATTTGAGTCTAAGCATTCTTTATAACTTTTGACTGTATATGTCCATTTATGGATATAGAGGCCGGATTTAATCCATAATCTAAAAAATCCAAAAAGAAGTTGTGGAAATATCTTTTCTTTTGCCGTGGATTGCTGTATCATTAAAGATAATTTAAGTGACTCAATTAATAAGATAAATAGCCAAATATCTCGATAAAAAGAATCCGCAATAACAAACAATTAAGAACGGAGGAAGTATTTCCCCGCGTCCAGTTTGAGGCTTGCTCGACAGAGTGTCCCAACTTGTATGCTTTTGCAATATGAATGTATTATTGCCTGAGCACTAAATCTAGCTTTGTATTTAAGGGAAATTACTTTTTCCGTATGATCGCATATTACTGCCATGATAGACAAAAAAATTACTAAAAACTCATTTCAGTTAGAAGTAACAACACTACGTACGTTTAAATTAATCTAACATTTTTTCGATAATGGAAGTTTTTATTAAATATCAAGGGCATTACATCGAGTTGATACAATGTCTTGAAATACTCCCGACCTCTGCATCACGGGATGCACACAGCCTAAAAAGAAGAGAGAAACCCCAAAACACTTTAATGACAATCGATCTGTAGACTAGACCGCCACCCATATGCCCGGGTAAATTAATCTAACATAACTTACATAAGAAGGCCTCTTAGGATTGGATTAGTATGAACAGGCATAGAGCCGATTGATTAAGATCCTAGGCATCGCATTCAAACATAGCACGCGATTTCTTTTCTTGCAAAACCTCGAAGAATATGTGACAATGCAGGTGGCCAAAGTAGGACGTTGCATTGGCATATTCTGTTGACATGGCTCGAACGGGAAAACAGAAAATGACAACCGTGATTAGTGACCAATTCTCGTACTCTTGGATACGAGCTGAGCTGTAACGGTACGGCTAGCGTATAGTAGCTAAATCTCCACGACCAAATCTTCATGCACATTGACAAGGACAGATAGATTACAGCATTTTCACACGCTAGTCGTCGTGCAACTTCCTAAATCTCCAGGTATCTGTAAGATTAAGATTACTCGAACCAGACATACACGGACACTGCACGTCTGCACCCGTCCCGTCCGTCTCCATACTCCATAGCTGACAGAAATGCATGCCAACCGCCAGCACCGGCGGCGTGCATCGTCGATGGAGCTAGGAGAATCGGCACGCAAACTAATCGTCTTCCAGCTTCCCCAGCATCGTCGGTGGTGTCGTCGATCGGTTCTTTACCAGGCCGCCTTCTCGGTCGGCGGCGGCCGTGATCGCAGCCGCGCCGGTGGAGACGACGGAGATGGCGTCGCTGCTGACGCTTTGCTGAAGGGTCCCCGATATCTCCCACGGCTAGCTGTTTTGGCCACTGCCTTGGTGTGAAACAATCTTGCGTGCCTGATTACGTGCAGCTGGACACCAACATTTCTTCGCTTCTTGCAGGCGATTAGGTCACGGCCGGTGAGTATATCTTCGTTTGTTAATTCATTCATGCCGAGATCGATTGATCTGTGCACTTCATTTGCAAACTTTGCACGCTGCAAGCATGACCGCCTGCATTCAGTATCTGTGATTTTCAGAAATGTGTTTGGCCTCATCAGATTCCTGTGGGTTTTGGGTTGTTGTGTTGCGTTTGGTCGGCAATAATTTTTTACTGCTACCCAGTTTGACAATTCCCGGCACACACAATCATGTTGAGCAGAAAACTACCGTTCGGTTCTCTTCCAAACCAGAGAAGAAAACAGTCGATCGAACGCCATCACTGATGGCCACAGAAAGTTTAACTAGGGGGCAAAAACTTTGATCCTAACGAAGAGACTAATTCGCCCGTCCGCTCTTAGGATTGAACTAACTTTGTGTTACTACTAACTGTGGTAAGATTCCATAATCAATTTGCACTGCTAGCTGCTGCATCTTTCTTCAGCAGCCAGCAGCTAGCAGCTACAGCTAGCTTCGCGCCATCTGTTTTACAGCTTTCTTTCCAGCCAAGCAGAACCGGACCAAAAACCCATTCGCCTTGGGACGCCTTCCGTGCTGCAAACGCGATCCTCCACACATACCCATCGATCTGGTGGTAGCTATCGTCACTCAATCCGGATTCCGGACAGTGAAAAATACTACATTTTACACACATGAAGAATCTGTGTGCACGGTTTTGTATGTTCCAACGTAACAAAACATCAAACGCCACCGATGGAATTAACAGTGCTGAAAATACTCTGAAATCTGAATAAATACTTGTCCCTTTCAGTCTGACGATTATATTTATCTTTACGCCAAGTTCCAGCCATCATAAACTTTCTTTACAATATATATGAGCCTAGTGCCAGGTCTTTCAGTACTTGTATAACAAAAAAGAGACAGGCAAACCTGAGTTGTATCATGTTGCATTTCTTTAGCTAACAAAAAAGAAAGAAAAATGGAGGAGCAAAACCAGGTCTTCTCCTACCTCTCTCTTGTAGTGCCCTATAAATACCTTATTGGTTCAACCGCGTAACAAAGTTAACTAAGCCATCTGCCTTTGCAACAAGGCCCTGACTAACTAACTAGAGCAACATAAACACACACATGGGCATGTCTGAACAGCCATGCAGGAGCATGCCCAATTCGTTCACCACATCCTACGGCTCCTCCCAGGAGATTCATCATCATCTACCGCAGCACGATGCTGCGCTCTGCACTGAACCAGGACTGGGCTTCGTCCCCTACTACTATGGCGGCACTGATCAGCAGGACGCGGCGTTCGACGCCGACGAGGTAGAGCTCGGCTTCCGCGCTTCCAAGGCCACCAAGGTTGACTACTACAGCTCGCCCTACCAGCCGCCATGGCCGCTGGCTCGTGCCGAGATCGCCGCCGCCGCCGCCGCAGCCGAGTCGTCGCGCGTCCGCAAGCAGAGGTTCCGGGACGTTCTTGAGAGCTGCAAGCAGAAGGTCGAGGCCATGGAAGCCATGGAGTCTCCTGCGGCGTTCCAGGAAGGTGAGGACGGGGTTGTTGTTGGGGATGCCGGCGGTGGTGGCGGCGGCGGAAGTGGAGGTGGCGGCGGCGCCGACGGCATGCGCCTGGTGCAGCTGCTGGTCGCCTGCTCCGAGGCCGTGGCGTGCCGCGACCGCGCGCAGGCCGCGGCGCTACTGCGTGAGCTGCAGGCCGGCGCGCCCGTGCACGGCACGGCGTTCCAGCGCGTGGCGTCGTGCTTATGCACGTGGTGGACCTGGGCATGACGCTAGGCCTGGACCGCGCCCACCAGTGGCGCGGCCTCCTCGACGGCCTCGCCGCGCGCGCCGGCGGCAAGCCGGCGCGCGTGCGCGTCACGGGCGTCGGCGCCCCCGCCGACGCCATGAGAGCCGCCGGCCGCGAGCTGGAGGCGTACGCGGAGGGGCTCGGGATGCGCCTCGAGTTCAGGGCCGTCGACCGGAGCCTGGAGAGCCTGCACGCCGACGACCTCGGCGCCGGCGCCGGCGAGGGCGAGGCGGTGGCCGTCAGCAGCGTCCTGGAGCTCCACCGCGTGGTGAAGGAGAGCCGCGGGGCGCTCAACTCGGTGCTCCAGGCGGTGCGCGGGCTGGCGCCCAGGGCGTTCGTGCTGGTGGAGCAGGACGCCGGGCACAACGGGCCCTTCTTCCTGGGGCGGTTCATGGAGGCGCTCCACTACTACGCGGCGGTGTTCGACGCGCTGGACGCGGCGCTGCCGCGCTACGACGCGCGGCGGGCGCGGGTGGAGCAGTTCCACTTCGGCGCGGAGATCCGGAACGTGGTCGGGTGCGAGGGCGCGGCGCGGGTGGAGCGGCACGAGCGCGCCGACCAGTGGCGCCGCCGCATGAGCCGCGCGGGGTTCCAGTCCATGCCCATCAGGATGGCGGCCAAGGCGCGGGAGTGGCTGGAGGAGAACGCCGGCGGCGGCGGCTACACGGTGGCCGAGGAGAAGGGATGCCTCGTCCTCGGCTGGAAGGGCAAGCCCGTCATCGCCGCATCCTGCTGGAAGTGCTAGGTCGCCGGCAGCCGGAGCCCGGAGAGGTATACTGCCCATTGCTGTGTCTGCCATGCATGCGTATAGAGTACTGGTACTGCATGAGGGCCATGGATGCATGCATATACTGTGGATGGATCTGCTGTGGTGAGGGTAGATAAATAAAGAGCTCGAGCTTAGAGGTATATCCATGGCAGATGAGCTCACACATACTATGGCTGTTCAAGCTGTTATACGTGCTTGAACACAATTGCATAAATAAGGACCCCAAATGGTTGCTTTGTTGGGTTGTTTGACAGATTTTGTGTAGGAATCAACCAATCTAACTGTACAAGGAGATTTTGATTTCTTGATGTAACTTATTACTAACTTCCCCCTATGTTGTTTTATTATGGGGAATTAATGTAATTTTCTATGGAGGAATAGAAACTGATGTTCATCATCCATGGTACTGAAATAACCCTCCGCTGATAAACAGAGATGGTAGGCAGATCGAATGCCCTGTACAGAACAATGCGCTGCTTTATAGAATACAGGAAACAATAGGTTTGAAATGTTCATTTGTGGATCGAACAGGCTCATCGATATGATCGCCTCCCTGTAACTTTAACACTAAGTTTACGGTGACAAAGTCAGGAAGCTTGTCTTGTGTACAAGGAAAGGCTGAACAAGTCTGATCCATCACGGATCGATGTCCAATGTTACAAATTGAAATAGCGGATAGAGTAATGTTCCTCCATTTTGAGCATATAGCGATGATTGTGTACATATCACCTTCCAATAATATCACTAACCATATAATCCTAATGCAAATAAAAGAAAAGAATTAAAACCAATAAGGTTTCTCGTCTAAATGCCAAAATATACATTTTGACAAAGGAATGAGGAAGATGGTCATCAGATAACACACACCCAAAGTAAATGAATGTGTACATTCTGAATAAGAATTGAAGAGTTGAGCTTTGATGGTCTGTGTACAATGTCCTTTGATGGTCACTATCTCTACCTCACCAAAACAGTCGCCTGAGAAAACTTCTCTTTTGCTTTGATTTTGATGAAGCTGCACCAAAAATGGTAAGTTCAAATTAGTCCATCTCTCAATCAGGCCGCCACAGGAATCGAATGCCTTTACTCTTTACTACATAGAAACGCAGAGCGGTGTGGAACATGATAAAGGCTGATTAGATTGATGAAAATATAAAGCAACCAAGCAGATCACAACACCATTACCTCTTAGTCTCCCAGCTTTTAGCAATGCTTCCTCAGCGATAGGTCTCCAATGCTGAGCACACGAGAAAGTAAGCCCCATCCCTACAGTCAGCCCTCGCAAAAGCTGTATTGTTCGAAGCACTGAAAATAGCTCTTCCGGGAAGCTCTTCAAATGGGAACGAAATAGAAACAAGTCATTTAAGGAAGCATAGGAAGTAAAAGTGCAGATATATACGTAGATAGATCACCAAGATGTGTAAATACTCCAGGATGAATAAGACTAAAAATGGATGAATAAGACTACAGGATTCGCGCAAAAAAAACATATAGGACATTTATTTACATGCTTGGATCTTTAAGGTGTGATCATACCTCCACTCCAATTTTAGTAAGTGAAGAATCATCGCTCAGATTGCTTTGTTACTTGTTACAGAACAACATAAAATATTTCATAACATGGCATTGAGCATACCTGAAACTTTCTTCAGCCCTCAAAAAATCATCATCAGCCATTGCCACTACAAGATTTGCATAAGCAAGTCGTAAATCCTCTGGCATTTCTTTCACTTGTCCATAATCAAGTAAAGCCACCTAAATAGAAACACAAGAATAACATTTAGCTGGAAGTTGTCATTGGCCTGCAAGAGGAGATGGAAGAGTTTAAAAAAGTCTCTTGCCTCTGTGTCCTTACAGATAAGGATATTTCCTGGGTGTGGATCTGCATGGAAAAAGCCATCCTTCAAGATCATTTGACCATATGCGAGAGTAAGATCTGACAAAATCTTCCTGCGATAGAAAAAAGAAGTGCTTTTGAAATCAACTAAGCATTGAAAACTTAAGGGAAAAGTATAAAAAAATTAAATTGTTTCAAAATAGGGCTCGTTACTAATTATTCAATGGAATTTTATTTATTTATTTATTTATCCTAATAGCACTGATCCAACTTAGAATCCGAACACTGGTATAAGGATTTGTATATTAAGCAAATGAGAATCGTACTCTTTTAGAGCAAGTATTATAGGAGGCTGCAAGAAGGCTAAATGGTGAGGTGGAGGAGAGAGAAGAGGAGAGAGAGGGAAGGTGGGCTGTAAGTTTACAGCCAGCTTGGGCACAAGAACCAATAAACTTTGTGAGAGAGACAAGTGGGCCATATATTAATGATAAAGAGCTAAATCACTATACAAGTGGGGCTGAGAGATGGGCTGTAAAGATCCTTTACAGCCTGCTGCTGGCTAAATTATTAACCTTGCTCTTAAGATGAAGAGGCTTACTGCTTTGCCATTACTGCAATCTTACCACCAGGATCTACACCCCTTTTAGCCATTTCATTGCCAAGATTCATTATTGGGATCCCTTTGATGAATTCCATTACCAGAACCTCTCTAGCAAAACATATAAACAAAAAAAAAGTTAACATTTAATCCATACCACGACAGAATAACCTCATGTATTGATTGGTCTAAAAAACCTCTCATTGATCATGCAAAGAAACACAAGAGGTAGTAGGCTCAGTAAAGATTAAGACACCACATGCATTAGAGTTAAGTGCTTATTCTATCTAACAGCAATACAGTAGATAAATCACAATGTGTCCTACATTTGAAGTACAAGAAGAAAGGAAAGAACGGTAATGATATAATATCAGCAGCATACTTCTGGCTTTCATGTAATGGCATTCAAGATACTTGCATTGTTTATGAGCTCCAAATTTCCAAACAAGGCAGAAAATGACAATGTTAATCCCTGGAACTCCAGATACAGAGCCTAGAGGGTAGGGACGATCCAATTGCACAAAGTCACAGTCCGATGGACGAAAAAACACTAGAAAATGCAAATATTGACTTCATGTAAAGAAGCATCTTGCGAAGGTAAAATCTTTTGAAGTAAAAAAGAAAAGTCTCAAAGTATCTCATTTAATTCAAGCATCCTGGTATCAGTAAGTGGCTGATAACCTGAAACCCAGTTCGATTAAGCAAGCAATTATGATAGTATACCTGCTAACCATTCCAGGAATCACACGAGGCACCATAACCGGAGGTTTCTTATTGGTGACACGTAGGAATTCTCGTATTCTTTCCATTGCTCTTGCTTCGCGCACAAAGTCAAACTCATAGCATATCTTCAGAAGCAAACATCAATACAAAAAAAATTATATCAATACTTTAACACAACCCGAGGTGCACACTGGTGTAAAATAGGGGCATTGACAAAAAATGAGAACACAACAATATATTCTCTGCAGATTAATGAGTAAATATGTATCGAAAGAAAAATGAAGTTAGCACAACGTATTATCTTATAGGGGATGCATTTTTAATTTTTATATGCAGACCAATCTATTTGAACAGCTGACCTCCTAGGGCCAATGGAAACATATAATTGAGCAATAATGATGCAGCTGATAATAGGAGCCATTTCTTGTTTCTAACGGTTAAAATTAGGGGTGGTAAAGGGCTCTAAAATTTAGCCTAGCAATTTTAAGGATAGGGTTCAATAAGGGCCGGGTGAAAATACTACTAGTTTTTGAGCTAAAAATGAGCTAGGGCCAAGTAGGATTGTGAAGTGAGCAGGAGGGCCATGATCCATTACCATCCCTAGTTAAAATGTGAATGCAAAAAGTGGGAGTTTATTCTTTTGTGGACTTGCAGATATCACACATACTGAACTTTGCAAGTATGTGAGCATGAGGGCCATGATCTATTAACCTTGAATTGCAGTCCCTTTTCCCCGGAGATAATAGTTAGAATGTGCTATACTATGAAAACAATGTTAAAAGGGAGCTTTCACATTTTCCCTAAAAAGCTAAAATACTAACAGTGATTGGAGAAAAGGAGACAAGAAAAGGTTGGAACCACCTTTTTAGTGGCCCTAAATTTTAAAGCTGCTGGTTAATCAGATATAAGATAATAGATATCATGATTACATATGCTTACAATTCTATATAAAGATCCACATATAGTACCGACCTGCTATTTCACTGACTTCATAAGTAATTTGACACACGGCAGTCTGACTTAGTTCATGTCAACATAATTATAATTGCGCAACGAGGCTCCACATTTTCTTGATGTTTGGTGTAAAAAGAATATTGGATTACTGGGACAAGCAACAAAACAGAATGATTTCGTGGTGGTGGGGGTGGGGAGTGGACCTGCTTTTCCATCTCTTTGGTGGCAGAGAATAGATCAAAATTGATGTCATACTTCTGCAAAAACAAGGCCATCGCTTGCATGTTCCGGATATCAACCATCATCAGATGTTCAGCTCCTGGATGTTGAACCTGGTCAATTCCTAAGTCATTATGACACATCCGAACAAACCTGAGATTTTAAATGGCCGCTTACAAAAATACATAAATGCATTACTAACCTTCACAGCAACATCTGTCTTTGATGATTTAAGCCTTGCTCGATGCACCTAACAGTAAATATGAAGCAAACTATTAACTGAGAGATTATCTAAAAGATTAAGTGATCTGTTCTAGGCAAGTGTGCAATGTTATGTTCAAAAGCAGAAAGTAACATTGCACAGGCCTAACATCAGTAGTAGTGGTAGAAAGCACAGATGTTATGAACCCCCAGATTTCACAGATGAAGAGAAGTACCTAAGCACGAACCTGTGCAATAGAAGCAGACCCGACAGGCTCGACATCAAAGACTTCGAATATATCATCAAAGTTCTTTCCGAACTGTTTCTCCACAACATCTCTAACCACATGAAACGGCGTGGCTGGGGCCTTATCACACAGCGTGACAAGTCTCTTCACCCAAGCCATCGGTGCTAAATCAGGTTTTCCCAGAATTTGAGCAGACTGTTCAAAATCCACTAATCCAATGTCACACATCACTAGAATCAAGGTGGATACAGTATATACCATAATCCGACAAAAGCACCTCGAGCACAATCACAATTGCCAGCACAATCGGATTGCAGCTTCCGTAAATGTCACTATTTTTTTTTTGCATACAACTGATGGAGGATGGAAACAAACGGAGAAGACAGAAAAAAACAGGGGAACCAGCACACCAACCAACCTTGAGGAAGAGACCGCCCATCTCGGAGCAGAGGGAGTACATCTTCTGGGCGCCGAGCTCGTGCTGCTGCTCCCACATGGCCTCCCGCTCCTCCTCATCCTTGACGAACCTTGTCCGCAGCTGGCACACCTGGACATACCAAAGCACTCGCCAATTAAAACCCCCACACACCGCACATCAGGCGCATATCAACGAACACATCAGAGGCACACCGCCAGTGAAGCACCATCGGCTAGCTCGCATACCTTGTAGCTGGAGTAGATGTCCACGGCGCGGACCCAGAACTCCGCGGAGCGGCTCCACGGGCGGAGGCGGTCGGAGATGCGCTCCCGCAGGTCCTCTAGCTGCGCGAGCGCCAGCGGCATTGCGGCCGGGCGGGCGGGCGGACTGCGCGAGGCGGCTGCGGCCACGAACACGTGGGAGGGGGAAGGAGATGGATAGGCGATGCGCGCACGCCGCTGCTGCAGGAGTTACGGCGGCCGCGGTGGCTGCCGCCGTCCCGTTCCTTTCGCGCCCCGCGGCGGTGGGTGGGGGCGGGCCGCGGCCGCGTGTTTGTGGCTGGCTGGCTTCGGCGCACGGCGAGGCTGGGCCCACCACGAATCTAGCCAGTGTCAATGGACTTTTCCGAAGCAAAAGGTCTGGGAAGGGAAGGCGTGCGGGCCTCCGTTTGGGCGCGGCCGCGCACGCCGCACGCACGCCACACCACATGCTGCGCTGTGGCGCGACGTGGTGGTAGCCAGGCGCTCTCGTTGTACGCGGACGGCGACGGCGCTGGACGGTTCTAGTCAGCTGCCGAGCTGCGAGATCGCTTTGAGATGCGTGCATGTAGCGTCGAACGCGAAGCCCAGTGGTAAAGCCTTTGAGTCCGAATTGGGCCGGGCCGGGCAGCGGCTTCATCCTCCTCGGCAGCGGCGGCAAGCGAAATAAACCCCGGAGATGGAGAAGCAGCGGAGGAGTGGAGGACCCGTCGCCTAATCGTCGATGGCGGCGGCGATGGGCGCAGTGATCCGTCGGCTGCACTCGGCGGCGGCGGCGCAGCCCCCGCGCCTGACGAAGCTCGCGCTGCATCCGCCCAAATCCGTGAGTCTCCTCTTCCCAGACTGCCACCATCTCCTCCTCCATAGATTCTATCGATCTTAGCTGATTCCTGCGACTCTCAACTGCACGCGTGGTGGTTACTGCTCAGTGCCGAGCACTGTCGTAGGCTGATTGGCCCAAATTCACAGCACTGCTACGGGCCACCGTGTTGCGCTGTCTGACTTCACCTGATGCGTGTCAGTTGTCACAGCTGCTCAAATGTTGTGCAGATTTATTCTTCGGGTGTCATGCGTACAAGCAAAAGAATGTTCCTTATTGTGTACCCGTGAGCGCTCGATAGCGAAATATTAGTAAGGTGCTATACTGGACATGCGACTGTGGCCAGAAACCCCTATTTGTGCTGAACTTTCCGAGTCCATGCCGTGTGGTCATGGCAGAGCTCCCGATCAATGTCAGGGAAACAGATCTCTAGCGTCATTATTGAAGCTCTGGTCTTATTTCGCTGTCTTAGGGTGCTTCCAAATTTTACCTTATCACATCCATCTTATCTCAAAGAAATGGGACTGTACAATAGTTGGCACTTATCACTAGCTACTAGCTAGCTACTGCTTTACAATTGATAGACAGATCAATGATATTGGAGCACTGCATGAGAAATGAGATTACTTGCTGATAAACATTATATATGTTGGTATATGTTTCCTGATTGTCTATGACTTACCATTTTTTGCAACATATTTCACAGGAATGTGTCGTTTTCTGAACATGGTAACCATCACACAAATTTTGCCTTGTTGATATATCTGCGTATTTCTCTTAAAGTTACAAGGGACTTTTTTTCTTTTATTGGCCACTTTTGCAAACTTGCTGCAAATTTACTCTCACATTGGTGACATGGTGCATTGTTTGGAGTTTGAATTGTGTGTATTTTTGGAATCGAGCTTTATTTCTGGTTCATCGCAGGTTGAGGTTGAATTTGCAGATGGCAGCTCATTTCTTCTGTCAGCAGAGTTTCTCAGAGTTTACAGCCCAGCAGCTGATAGCAAAATCAGATCAGTGGGCGGTGAAAAGGTTAGTTTTCTAGTATACTTTACACGCATTCCACGTTGCAGTAGGTATACTTGAGTTTTTTGCTTAGTCCAAATGACAGTTTTGCTATTTATGGAAAACTCATGGCAATTGCTGTTGGAAAAGAAAATAGCTCTGGTAGCTTTTTAAAGCGTAATCTTTATGTTGACGGAATCTGCAAATTTACGGAGGTGTTCTCGTTCAATCTGTGAATACAGATCATTCATATAAAATCCTCAATGATGTCTTTAGGAGACTACTTAATATCTTGTGCTGGGTCTGCGCTTTCCCTAACTTCTGTTTTTGACAATGGAAATCATATCTGTTCAGGTTATATTTGGGCGACGGCATGTTGGAATCATGTCAGCTGAATCAGTGGGGAATTATGGGGTCCGGTGAGGGTCATATTATCTCGTGGCATGTTTTTCCCATGTCATATTGCAGATGTCACTTATGACATCTTATTTAATTAGAAACAAATCCCGTCCATGATAGGCTATTGTTTGCGTGTAGGATACTCTTCGATGATTTGCACAAGACAGGGATCTTCACATGGGATTACTTGCACCACCTGGGTTCTAACAAGTTCAGTCTGATGCGAAGTTACATCAGAACTTTGAGAAAGCACGGCCTTAGTCGAGATCCCAAAAGAAGGAAATGATGGAGCAATAGTCTCTAGACAACCTCACCTTGTGCTACATCGATTGCTCGCTTCACCTGCAACTTATCACAAGAGCTGCTCAATTGAGCGTTTAGATTTAAGCACATGATACAAGGAGATGATCAACTACTCAGCGACTGTAACTGCCTTAAGGATGGAAAGGAGTGTGCGGGAGTTGATTGACTTGTTGGATTGGACAGACGGGTGCCTTCAGTTTCAATAATATGTGCAGTTTTTCTTTCATTTCCCTCTCTGAGGGTACAGTTGGTGTAGTAGATGAGTCCAAATACTTGTGCAACTACATAGATGTATGGCCGTTTGCTTTGTAAACAAGGTATACAACAATTTTGTTGGAAAATAAAGATTTCTTCAACCTCCCATTTGGTTGCAGGACATTTTTGTGCCGTACATTTGACGGCCAACTCGGCAAGCTCCTATAGTCCTATTGTTCTGGCAAGGTAACTCAAGGTTTCGTGCCGGAGGAAAGGATGGTCTCCGGAGGTTTCGAGACCAGAGTCCAATGGTGGGAACGTTGGATACTTGACAGGATCACTGGAACCTGAACAAGGCAAAGCATAGCCTGAATAGAGTGTACTCCGTATATTATTTCAGAGTAATAATATATTGCTTAAACTCAAATCGGTGACGGAGAACAAAAATCATAAAATAGCAATAAATAGCACTTGGGCATTATTGTTAAAAATATTGTGCAATCTAAATTTGTGGAGTTTTGCGATAGAAGGGTGAAGGGAACGCAGAGCCGTCTAAGGCCTTCCAATGACAGCAGTACCGGGTAGCAACATTGTTGCAAGTGGGGTGTAGCCCATGTTGCCAAAGTCGATGGTTCTAAATCATATTAGAGATCTTTATGTAAGAGCGCAATTTTAAGATCGTAAACATAAAACGTAGAAACATAGACTGCATCGATCAAGCCTCGGTAATTGAGATCATAAAGGCATCAAATCAACGACAAAATCACGATTTACATCCAGTAAAGATGAGGTTTATAAGAGTGCTATTGTGTTTCTAAGAAACCTCGGTCACAGGTATGCGCTAAAGCAAACAGCATCCGGCCAACAGATCGGAACCGGATCCTCTGCAGTAGAGCAAACTATGTAAGAGGGAGGTAAATCTTTGATCTGCCGTCGCTTAAGCATCCAACGCCTCTTTGGCTTGCTCCCACCACCAGTCAACTCCTCTCAACTTCTTTGCTAAAAAAAGAACTCCTCTCAACATCTGAAAAATCTGATTAAGGCCCTTTTAGAATTCATGAAAGACTGAAAGATGCCTGGATGACAATAAATTTATAGTTGGCAGGCAGCTAGAATCGATTGCTCATTGGCATGTGAAAAAAATTAATCCTATAATCTACAATCCAATGAAACAGCAGATTACAATCCACGAGGAATTCAGATCCTTATCTCCTTTTTCGAACAAAAATTAGAACAAACACCATCGGGAGATACTACTCTTAATCAGAATTTCAACTTGCCTTGACCGTCACTGGCATTAGAGTCTTGGACAGTGTTGGGAGGGAGTCTTTCAGCGACTGCATGCTCGTCCAAGGCACTAGATTTGGCAGACATAAATTCAGTACTAGCGCCTCAGGAGGCGAAGCTATTCTTGACGAACTGGCTTCTTGGGTGGTGTTTAGATGTTAGAATTGGGAGGTTGAATTTGGGAGTAAGATGTCGCTTCGTAATCATTGCGCTACTGTAGCATTTCGTTTGTATTTGTAAAAAATTATCCAAAAATTGATTAACTAGGCTCAAAATGTTCGTCTCGTAAAGTACAACAAAACTGTGAAATTAGTTGCAATTAGTTTTTAATTTTATCTATATTTAGTACTCCATGCATGTTATGACATTTTGATGTGATGAGGAATCTTTTTTTTGCATAGTAAATTTGGGGATAGAATTTGGGAACTAAACAGGCCCTTGGTCTCTTGGAGAAGTTGAGCTGCAGGCAGCTGCGCATATACTCAAAGAAGGGGTCGGTGCCGTATGGTGACGCACTTGTCCGATTGACGACTGGCAGATCGGCGCCGCCGGTATCTCGTTTCTCGATGCGTTGGTGCACAGCACCCGGCGCCGGCGGCGAGCAAGGTGCTTGCAGTTGCAGCACCGGCTTCGTCTATTTTCCTTCGCGATTGAACGCGATAGCAAGGAGGAAGCCAGAGAGGCGTTGGATGCTTGAGCGACGGCAGATCGAAGATTTACCTCCCTCCTACATAGTTTCCTCTACATAGTTTCCTCTACTGCAGAGGATCTGGTTCCAGTGCAGCCATCATGAAGATAGCGAGCAAAACCCCTGTTAGTTAGATAGCCAGAGCTTGGATCTATCTTATGTCAGGGTAACAGCCCTCGGTCTTAGGGTCCGTTCGGTTGGTTAGGATTGAACCCAAAAACCATTTCACATTACCAACACTATAAAAATTAATGAACCATTACAACCGGGAACCGATTGAGGGACTCGTTCCAGAGTAACCGAACGAGCCCTTAGTCTTGCCCGTCAGATCGCGAGTATACTACCAACGAAATTCAGATCGGAACCTAGTTGACACTAGGTTCTTGAACCTCGCTTAAAATTGAAGGCAACAACGAACAAAGCATGAAAAAGATAAGCCATGATAACAGATGGACGCAAAATTACATGCTACACAAATCATGTCAGCATAGGTGTTCAATCTTTCAACATAGAACTTGTTCAGCCACTAATTACACATTGGTGCAGATTAAAGAACATACAACGAAGTAGGCAGACAAGGTCATGAACGTAATGGTTATAGCACCTAAACCTAATTTAGTGCCATGGCCTGACAAGCGAGGAGCTTGAGACATTTTTGCAGCCACGGCATCAAGTGATCAAGCACTAGACCCCAAAAGTTAGTGCAGCAAACCATTTGGAAACCTAGCAGCAATTGTGGGGCTCAGCTTTCATGAAATCTTTCTGCTTTCATGAAATCTTTCTCCTGTCAGAATTAAGAATGGTAAGGTTATATAATTATCATAACTTATGGAGATGACAGCTTTGGAAGTGTACACCAAGTTTTCAGGATCAGAACATACCTACAGGAGCATGGTGTATAAACTGGTCATCTCTGTTTTGAAGGCACTGTTCGCGTCACAGTGGACACACCATCAACAAATTTTGTCCGGAATATCACGTTGGCGTTGTTGAACATACCCTCTTTAAGCGAGACAACTATGAACTGCAAATACATTACTTCAAACTTTCAGAACGAAAATGAGCATCTGAATCAGCATTTGTGTAGCAGGACACAAGCAAAAGCAACAGTTAAAAAATCAGTTAGCGCTTAGCGGTAAGAAACTCGTTACCTTGAGCATGTCTTTTTAAGCAAAGGTTACTACAAAAACTACAAATTTAAATGCAATACCCTCCTTATTAAACAGGAATGCAAATTACTATAGCCGCATTTAGATTACCTGTGAGTGCGGAAAATGAGCCTTGATCATCCTACCAATGTTTTGGGTGTGGCTCAGATCAAGGGCAGCATCAACCTGCAGCACATGAACATAATGGTCAGTTGAAAAAGGTAAATCTCTGCAAACAATTTGCAAACTACAATGCTCGAGGCATCAGACACAAGACTATACGAAGTATCATTGTAAAATCACTTTGCCCAATCCATGGATAGAAGTTTTCTAAATAAACCAATTTATACATGCTAGCATGAAACACCAAGTACTGCTCAGCGTCCTTCTAGTTGCTTCAGTTTAAGACATGCTTTCTAGACCAGAACAAATTTATCCAACAACTGAGACCTACCAAGAGAACAACTTCCAACGGTACAATGTGGCATCATTCTATCCTAAATAGGTATGGACGTGTGGTGGTCTACTCTCAGTCTTCACCACACTGTTTATAAAATAGAGCATGGGTAAATGTCAGCCTAGGTGAGATGAACTCGTGCTCTGAACAGTTGCTTTAGTCTAACTAATCACAACCAATGACTAATCATTTCCAGCTTTTAAATATTTTTGAGCAACTGAACAAGTATTGAGCTTCAACAAATCAGGAGGTTGACAACATCAAAACTGAGTTTGCCTAAGTTTCAATAAATCTGCTTCCGGGAAATTACCTATAGTATTTTCTTACCATACTACTTCATTCTTGTTGGTACAGCAAAGCTAAGCTAGCACAAGAATAATACTGCTGTATATAGTAGTGATAAGGAATTTGAATAGTAAATCATATTCAGATAGGCCCGAAAGCTTCAGGATTTGGGCATAGGTCAGGCTTTAGGACTTTTTTTTTAGCAAGTCTAGGTCGAGTAGTGTTTGCCATTATAGCAGGTGATTAACTCTCTTGCTGTAAACCAACCTCCTAAGGCTCCTATTCTCTCCTAATAGAATTATGGTATGGGTTTGTTCTTTTTTCTCTCTATAACACAAAGATACACAGCTCCCTGCTTATTAGATAAATAAAAACATATTCAGATATACCTCATCCAATATGTAAAGTGGTGCAGGTTTGAAAAGAAGCAGCGCCAGGATAAGACTAAGAGCAAGAAGGGATCGTTGCCCTCCACTAAGTTCAGATAGAGACTGCTTCCAAACTGTCCCAAATGCCACACGAACTTCAAGACCATCCAAGAAAGTACCACCTTCTGGAGGATCGAGTTTTGCCATGGTACCAGGTAAAAGAGTACTGAATATAGATCCAAAATCCCTATAGAAATAGAATAGAGATGTTAGGTATTTGTGAGTAAAGAAATATCACACTAAGATTAGGTCTTCAGCAGTATTTAAAGGGCTAGTGCATCTTCTGAGCAGTCACTAAATGATTCATATACTGACTTGTTTACTTTGAGCCATGTGACTTTCAAGGTTTCCTTCTTCTTCTCATCCAACTCTTCAATCACTTTTTTGATTTTTGCCTTGTCATTCTGCAAATGAGAAAAATGTGCGTGGGCTTCAAAACTATTCTCAGGCTATCAAGAAAACTATAAATGATAGGGCCTACCTCAATGATGTTTTTCTTTGACATCAAATCATTGTACTCATCCTCTGCCTTCTCAAACATTGCCATAACTTTCTTATTGACCCTTTTCTCAAGACTTTGGCAGGTAATGATGATCGGTGCATGCATTGCGAATTACAGAATTATTAAAGAGTTGGTATGGGTACAACTATTTAGAAGCACCGGCATCAACATCTGATGATTCATAGTGAAATATGGAGCAAATAGAAGTATCAAATGTACCTGGATTGTTGAGCTTGAAGGTTTTCAAGTTCCTCTCGGGCTTTATGTGGTTCACAGGATTCAAAATCATAATCTGTGCCACTTTTCCCAAACAACTGTTTCTCAGTTGCAATCCAACTATACTTCTCCACTAGCTTGTCAACTATTGAAGAGCAATCCTTCTGCTCTATCTCCATCCTCTTAACCTAATATGATATATTCAAGTATTAAGGCATGTTCAAGCGATCAATTATAAAGCAGAAAAGTGCAGGAGAGATCACAACCTCATTTTCCATTTTCTTCCTTTCAACATTTGAATCACTTAATTGTTGTTGAAGTTTCTGCTGTTCCTTTGCCTTGTGGTTAATCTGTGAGTCACATTCCTTCAGTTTAGAACGCCCAACATTGAGCTCATCTTCAGCTTGATCATAATCTTGCTTTATGGAAGTAACCTGTGTTCCACAAGTGAAGTGCAACAGCATATTAAACCACAGCTCAGCAATAGCACACCAGGCACAGAGTAACTACAACACAGCATCTTGCACTACCTTGTCCTTCTGTTTTTCCAAGGTTTCAGACAGAGAAGTAATTTGAGCTTTTGAAGCTGATAATTGCTCTTCTAGAGTAGCAAGCTCATTAGCAACCGCATCTTTCTCCATGATCAGCCTCTCCCTCTCACTTTCATGAGCCTATTTAAAATATGCAATAAGAAAAATTGTCAGGATTGTTTGGGTATAAAAGAATCAAGTTACAGCCAGTATCTGAGTAGAAATTCAAGAGAACCGATATATTCCGCATGCTAAAAAAATGTCCAGCCTCTTCATCAAAGTTAAATGCATAGTTACCTTGTAAATTTACTTGCCTCTTCAGAAAAAGTTTGTAACTCGTGGCAATCAATGAAATTCATAATTTAGCTATATGCAGCTTTAATAAAACAACCTACCTATATTCATCTAACCAAAAATGTGTATCAAGAAATAATGTGCCTATCTAGTAACTATTGTGGAACTACAAGTCAAATATGAGTATGAAGACAAAGGTCATGTGGCCCCTCTCATACAAGTGACAGAGCAAGGATAAGACACCAGGAGCATCTGCCCATGAGAATGAGGTAACAACAGCATGTTTTTCTCTTTAGTTCGTTGATCTTTATTGTGCTTCGAGATATCAAGTGCTCAAAGATATCGCAGGTGGTGTTTGTTAGCGCCAGAGTAGCTCTACATTGAGGGAAAATTGACAGTAGTCTGGAATTAATCAATCGGATCAGCCTAATACCACAGCTTCCTGTATGCCTGAACTCGCCAATACGGTAGCTGATCATGGCTCTTAAGCTACACTGACGAGATCCACGGCCCACATTCAGAATTGTCCCACAACTGCTCCCACATATCAATGACAATGACAAGAAAAAAAAATTATTGAAAATGTTGCGGAGATTAAGCGATAAAACAGCTGTGGCAACAATGAGAAAGTAAGGAACCTTTAGTTGCTTTGACATGGACTGCATCTCTGATTTCAATGTTTTGATCTTTTTCTCCAATGCTTTGAGTCTGCCTTCACGTTCAGTGCCATAAGTCCTGATCGTTTTTTCTAATTCAGAAACGGTAGATACACATTTTTCATATTGCACTTGCTTTTCTGTTAACTCCTGTTTTGATTCTTGAAGCTCTTGCTCAACTTTCTTTACGAGTTCTCCTAACTGAAGTCCAAATACAAAACTGTTATTTAGTTTGAAGTTGAAAACCAGTAAGGCAACCATATGGATAGTCTAAGCTAATACCTTGTGATGTTCATTTTGCTCAACTCTGTTCTGGAATAATGAGAGATCATATGACTTGAGCTCAAACTGAGATTTCAATTCAGAATACCTTTTGTGCAATGGTAAAAGGGCACCAATCTGGGGGAAAAGGGGGGATCAGAATACTCAGAATACAGATTCAGGAGGAAACAGTAAGAACAAAACTCGTGTGGGCATTGTGCATTCAGTGAATACCTTTTGTTCGATGACAGAGAGCCTTTTCTCATGATTGGATAGATCAGCCTCAGCTATAGCCAATTCATCGAGTTTCCGTAGCAAATTTCCTCTACCTCTGCACAACCATGGTAGATGTTACCAAGGAAAATGATGAATGTGTTTATCTGACCTCAGGACTATCTGACAGCCATATAACATCAGCAAGAACAATGACAAGCCAAACACAGGCATCCAGGGTGCAAATTCATGGATTGCTAACCAAACCAAGACGATCAGAGCATCTAATGTGTCTTTTCCTCCTACAAATAGTTAAAAGAAACTGGAAAAAATGCATTGTTCTCCAGAGAAAAGCATTTGCTTAATTCAAACAATGAGAATATCAAAGGAACATCAAATACCAAATTCAACCAGGAAAATGTCAAGTCCAATACTAGCATTAAGTAAAATATCGGCAACTTACCCTTTGCTGCCTCCAGTCAAAAGACCACTAGGCTGAAAAGTGTCACCTTCAAGAGTCACACTGGTACTGCCAATTTCCCTATTAAATGCAACCTGTGTCAAGAAGAGAATTAGCAAAAACAGTATCAACCACATGATCTGTAGTATTCTTGGATTGGATACATGTTAAACTAAATTAAAGTATACCAAAAAGATCAGCAAGAAAGTAACATTACCTCTTTTGCTGCCTCCATATTGCGACAAACAAATGTTGAGCCAAAGATATAAGCCACAGCATTCTGCAAAAAGAAATATATTAAACAGACAACTAGAAGCATGCAACCTTTATATTTGAGATACAATAAATTATGAATGACTACATGCAATGCAGAATGCTTTTCTAGCACTTAATAAGTTTGAGGAAAACAGCAGAACACTAGACTCAGGGACGTATACGAATCTAAAGCAGATAGTGAACATTTCTTAAAAAATAACAGAATAGACGGCAATACCGACCTTCACTTCCTCACCATATCCAACCAATTCTAGAGCTAGTGTTACATTATCAGGACCAACCTACAAAGCAATCAGTATATACTTCTCATTTAGACAAGTAATCATCAACCAGTATAACAAAAGAGGTAAGGGAGGAAACATTAACCAGTCTACGCGCAGCCTGCTGAACTCTATCAGGTATCATGTATGTTTGGATTTTGTTCAAAGGTATGATGGTTACTCTACTTCGAAGATCCCCATTTTTCAATAATTTCTTTCCAGTATCTTCTGTGTCAACAACCACATTAAATAGCTTTCCACCTGCAGCAACCTGCAATAGTTGACCAAGAATTGAACTAGGATGGCTAGACCAGAGCTCCTTCAGTGAAAACAAAAATCAACTTCGAACCCACAGATAGAATTTTGCTGATACAAACCTCCAATGCTGTTGCTGTTGAGCTATCCTTTATTCTAATAAGGCGTGCAACAACCCCTTTGACTTTGGATCTGTCAAAATTCCTTTCAGGGTCTCGATAACTGAAGTGAACACTAGCAAGCTCAGCCGAAAGCTTACGAACACGGTCCTTCAATTTCTGAACCATTTCTAACTCTGAAGAGCGGTCCTGTGAATGATAATGACACAGAAAAGAATAATTGTCAGCAATCAGAAGCATAGACTTCTTATTGGCACCTCTTATGCCACATTAACACTTTTAGCTTGACCAGTGTTTACCTTTTGCAAAGCTTCCATCTGTCGCTCATCATAATTAATAGATCCCATGGATGTCTTGATAGCTTCCAAGTCTTTTGTCCTTGCTTTCCGCTCATTCTCAGCTGCAGTAGCTTCATCACACTTGGATACTAACAGAGCTTTCTTCTCCTTCAGCTCCTTCTCAGAATGACTTATTTTTGTAGTCAGCTGCTTTAATCCAGATTCTGCATCTCCAACTGCAGCTTTTGCATCTCTAAGCTGATCTTCAAGGCATTTCTTCTCATTTGCGCTACTTTTTCCCGCTAGCACACCCTGGTAGAAAAGAATTTAGTATTCAAGAGTACAGAAAGCCTAGGGTCTATGTGTTACTGCATTCTATTTAAAGGTATGTTGTGTTTACATACCTGATATTCTTTTTCATTCTCGTCCAACTCCCTTGTCAGATCCTCTGCTTTCCTTTTCATGTCAGACGCCCCATCCTCTAAATCTTTTACAGCAGCATTTCTCTCGATCATCGATCTTTTTATGTCTTCAATGTTTTTGAGAATCTAAATATGAAATATATAATGGTAGACCTTGTAAGTTCCTCGAAATAAAACTTAGGGTGTCAGACATCAGTACAGCATTACCTTCTCAGCGCCCTTCTCCTCAGACTTCAGGGTTTCCTCTTGATTATTCATCACAGAAGTTTCCTTAATAAGTGCATGTGATAGTTTATCCACTTGCTCTGACAAAGCCTTCATCTCACCACCAAGTTTAGCTTCCTTTTCAGCAACCAATGCAGAAATGTTCTTGTCCATTTCCTGTATATCTGCTTTTAGCTTCTCAGTATTTTCATCCAGCTCAAGGATCTTTGCCCTGATTTGTTTAACATCATTAAGTGCACCATCTCTCACTCTCTCAGCCTGAACAAACTCATAGGCGATACAGAACCTTTTGAGCCGATCCAGTTCAGCATTGCCATTGGCCCATTTCATGTACTGGCACCGCTCTTTTCTAAGCTTCTCTAGTGCAGGAAGGATTTCAACATCAAGGAGTTTATTAATCTCATCAACTTTGTTCTGTTTTTTCTCAAGTGTCTTAAGAGCAGATTCTTTCTTCATTTCATACATCCTTGTTCCTGCTGCCTCTTCTAACATGGACAAAATTTCCGGAGGCTTCATGTTCAGCACTTTTGTTATGCGCCCTTGCATAATTAGAAAATGAGGATTGTTTACATTAAGCTGCACCGAGTGGAAAAGGGTCTGCACCCTGGAAGGTTGTGCAAGATGGCCATTGATAAGGTACTTGTTCCGTCCACCGACTACAATCTACAAATACATGACAAAAGTTAACTGATATCCAGTAAGCTTGGGATAGATTTGATCCACAAGAAACAACACAAAACTTTTTTTTTAAAAAAAAAAAAGAGGAATGAAATTGCAAGAGAACACTCAATTAAAGCAGATATATTAGCCATTTGACAAATTAATCTACCAAATGAGATGAAACAACCAAAATATGTACTGCAATTCTGCTAAATCTAATCTAAACAAATTAAGAATCATACAAAATATACACCACTAAGACAATAAGTGTTTGACTCAATAAATGGGTCAGTTACAAGCCATCCAAGTCTCATTTTGAATCTAAAACTAGAAATATAGCTTCAATCATTGCAATCCCAACTCTTGCAATCTAAAACTTACAAAATCATCCAATTGTAATAAATGAACTCCAAGATATCCTCAAATACCCAGCACCCCAGAGTCCACACTCCTAGACCTAAAATAATTTCAAAATTTCAGCTGTTCCAGCTGCAAAATAATTTCAATTTCAAGTATTTTGTTGATTATCATGAATCACTGGGCGCCAAACATCCATATCCGCATTTAGAAATGGAGTATTTAACTAAAAGATGTGTTCACTAGATTATGCATCAAATAAATCAGAATGATTTCAGTTCGATTAGTCGCAAATTTGCAATCCCTGATTCCTCTTAAGAAAAATTAGTCAGCTAGAACACACATCAACAGAACTCCAGATTCATACACATCAACCAGGTGTTTGAAAGTCATAGCAACACTGGATTCCTCTATGAATAAAGCTCCCAATCAAGCACACTGACAAATCCAGCTAAGCACTTGGATCAACTTATTTATAACAGCCACTAAGCCTTAATTAGGTTCATTTTTTTAGCACAGAAACAAAAAGACCTTCAAAATTCCAACTCCATAATCGCCACCTCCAACCCTTCAGTTTCCAAACCATACAAATCTGCTTCCAGTCCAAAGAAACCAAAATAACACGCAACCACTTGAACCATGGTATCGAGAAATTCAACACTTCAAGACGAAGGAAAAAATCACAACCCAACTCCTAAAATCCCCTCAAAATTCCAGCTGCAGACATACAAATCACCATCTATGCCCCTAAACCACCTCAATCAGCAGCTTATCTTTGAAGAGCAACCCACTGTGATTCATTAGTGCCAATTTAGAGAATATGCAATGCAAAGTTGTGGAATGAGCCCCAAATAACACACAAAAAAAAAACCCTCAAGGGTACTAAAACACGAACGGGCAAGGAACGCTTCAGCGGTACGGGTAATGAAGATGACGGCAAGGGATGTGTAACCTGGCGCGTGACGGTGATCTCGGGCGAGTCCTCGTAGCCGAGCGGGGAGCGGGAGCGGTCGGAATTGTCGAAGACGATGGAGACGGTGGCCTTGGTGACCCCTGCCTGACCCTGCTTATAGACGAGCTCCTGCAGTGAGGCGGCGCGGACCTGGCGGAGGTCGGTGATGCCGAGCACGAAGCAGATGGAGTCGAGGATGTTGGACTTGCCGGAGCCGTTGAGCCCGGTGATGGCGTTGAACAGCGGGTCGAACCCCGACACCACCGTCCGCCCCGCGTACGACTTGAACCCCTCGAGGGTTACCTCCTTGATGTGCATCTCGCCGGCCGCCGGGGAGGCGTCGCCGGCCGGAGATGGGGCTAGGGTTTGGAGGCTCCGAGCGGGAAAATTTTCGAGGCGCCTGGGTTTTCCGTTCACCCTTTCCGGGGGTTAGGGATTTCGAAATGTTTCGAAATGGCCGTGCCAGGGACGGAGGGGCGCGTCCCCCAGTGTGAAGTGAGGCAGGCAGTGATGACGAGGAAGGCGAATGGGTAGTATACCAGTGGGCCGAGATAGAGAGTTGGGCTTTTTATAGAGAGAGCGAGTTGGGCTTTTTATAGGCTGAGATGGCATTACTTGGTCCAAAGGCTTGTGTGTCTGTCTCCCTCTCCCGTTGTACATGTTTGTTGCATTGTTCAGGTACAAGTATCAACAACTCAAAGAAATGATTGTCATGAATGGATCGTACCAATGCATTAGCATGTAATAGTGTTTTGTGTAGAGACTGCTGTACGAATTTTAAAGGGGATCAGATTTTAGCCGAGAATTGTAACATTAACCCTCTCAACGTAGTACAGTATCTTGCCAGAACATGGAAATCCTTTATATATAGCATCAAAAAATCAGTACAACACAGTCATGAGTTTGGAGCGGAAGAATTGATAGTTGTATTTGTATGCTCAGATAATTAATCACATGTTCTACAGATTGACAGTTTCTGACAATGGGGGCTAACAAAGGAAAGAAACAACAATATGAGACTTTACATCTGACAAACAAACCTATTGAATCAAATACAACAGCAGTAGCACCAAAACCTGCTAGCAACTCGAAGAAAGCTGAAAAGAAGAAACGAGGATTCCGAACGTCCAAGTCCTCTGGCTTCTTATATTAACTCAAACATATGTTAGCTTCTAGAGTCCCAGGACTGTACCCTTTTTATGTATAATGTTCACAAAGGAACAACCTTATGAGAATACTGTCTATTCTATGGTCAGAAATGGTGTCCTTATGGAAAAGGAATACTCAGACATGGGCCTTCATGCTTCTTGAAACCCTAGATCTCGAAGCGGTTCTCCTTCGATCAGTGAAAAACATGGAGATTACCAGTAAGAACACTACAATTGATAATGCCCAGACAGCAACTATCCACATCCTGGAAGATCTGGCCAGTCTCCTTGTTCTATGCACAGGTGGTATGGTGGCTGCAGCCCTTTCAACAGTCTTTTCCCTTGCCCCGTCCAAGGACACAAATTTTCCTCTATTTTTAATTCTGGATGACTCATGTGCAATCCTCTCAATTTTGTTTGAGGAGGTGCCGTGGATAGCATCTAGTCGGGGGCAATTTCGGCGCTTATGGTGCAGATATAGAGCTTTATTCAAAGCCCTTCCACATTCAATGCTCAGAAGATCCCTCTCCCGTGCATCTAGATTCTCTTGCATGATGGTAGCTGGATCAGGTGGTTCAGGGAACTTGGCCCAGCATGTATTTACCATATCAGCATTTCTCCAATCAGCCTTGTCAAAGGTCCAATTACCAACTCCAAATCTTAACCCATAATGGAAAACCTTATATTTTGCTCCAGGTAGTGGAACATAACCTGGATATATCATTATGTCCCTCCTAATGATGTGGCGCAGGTTAATCTGCAAGTGAATAAGGAAGAGGTCACCCCACAAGATAGACAATCCGTAGTGAACGGATGAAATAAAATTTTATTTTCTTGAAAGGAGACAAGTGTGTTGTGAGATGTAGCTATGGATAGGAGCGCTTGGAGACTAGCAATCAATGTGCCTGAGCCGTGATCTTTGCTTTCCTTTTTGTTTCCCCCTAACTCTTCTCTTGTTTTTTTATTTGTCTTTTTGTATTTGTCTTTTTGGGTTTCACCTCTAGCCTACCCCAACTTGCGTGGGACAAAAGGCTATGTTGTTGTTGTTGTTGTGAAAGGAGACAAGTGTGTGCTACTGATGCCAACCACACTATTCTTTTCTAGAATTAGTCGCTGCAAATTTTCATACTACTTTTGTAGGAGTGTCTGAATGTAACCTGCGATCCTTGCACAACATTTTTAAGAATAAAACTGCACATACCTCAGCTGCTGCAAATGAGTAACCATACATCTCACTAATCCAGCCAGATTCATATATGTCACCAGTAATGTTTGTTGCATAATGAGCTTTATCTGCACGAACCTCCTCTGATTTGTGCAGCCAAAGTATAGCAAAACGGCGAAGATCATCTATATGCATGATAATGACACCACCAACCTTGTCACATGCAGAGGGATTGCGAGTGTGTATCTTTGCAAGTATGTTATCACACCCAATGAGGTATCTGGTACACATCAAGGATAAAATTACTACATGGAGAATTCATGCTTCAAATCAACCAAAGGAAAAAACTACAGCGTAGCCAAACACAGGCTACTTTCATGGCACAACAAAGTCTTACTCGTAGGGAGTAGAAACAGGATGACCGAGTTTTGCACCATATTCCCATGGGGTGATGGGGCCTCTCATGATCATGTCAGCATCTAAGATAACAATGAACTCAGCATCAGTTTGTACATGGCTGAGCCAATGGAGAACTGCTGCAGGTTTGTTAATTGCAGGGTACCTAGCAAAAGCGCTATGTGAGCAGGTTCTCTTGAACAATTTAGACACTATGTTAAACTCAGAGGTTATACCAGTCCCCTGTCAATGGATGACGGCTCATAGAAGGAACATAATGTGTTGGAGCAAGGTCATGGCCTTTATAATTCTTCAAGTCCTCATCCGTGCAGCTCAATAAGCGTGTAATGTTACCAGGCTGCCCGCTTAAACGAAAGCTGTGCATGAGCCCAACAGTTTGCCAGTCAAAATATGATGAACATTCAGTGGAGAAAAGGGTGTGTATTTTTGGATATTCACTGTTTGCCTTGGATAATGCAACATGTTGCAAAGTCATTGTGCTATCAACCTTTTGACCCTTCCAATACTTTGGTTTTGTAAGCTCTGAAAACTTTCGGCTTTTAAGGAAACTCAGGTATTTTGACCACTGTGCTTTCGGGCACCCAACAGATGCATGATGCAACAAGAGCCCCTCATTCAAGGTGTTAATGCATTCTATGCTTAAAAATAAGCCCCGTTTTACATTTGGGTCGGATTCCATCGTCTCGACCTATAAATTTTAGCAACATTAAGAAACATCTGTCATATGTTTAGCTATAAATGAGCACACCATGATGGCATGAAATATGATCAGAAATATGTTTACCTCTCTAGGAAAAGGCGGCGGAGGAAATAAGCGGTTGCAATCATAAACAATTCCATCCTCATGGTGTTCTAATTTACTGAATGACCAGTTTCCAACTTTAAATGGCAAACCATAATGCAAGATAAGTGGCTCAATGCCAGGTCTTGGAATATAACCTGGGTAGATCATTATGTCATCATTTATCTTGTGCCGCAGACCTACCTGTGCACGAGGACCAGATAATGAAGCCACAGGCAAGTTTGGAATCCATCCAGTGAAAAAATTACTTTGTCAAAGACGCATACTTAAGAGAGTGGATTCAACTTACTTCTGCAGCACCAAATGAATACCCATACATCTCACTGATCCAACCCGTGCCATATATATCACCAGTACTATTGGCTGACCAATGGGACTTATCATGCCTCACTTCTTCAGTTTTTGAAAGCCATAGAGGTGCTAGAGCTCTTAAGTCATCAATATGCATGGCAAGAATTCCCCCAACTTTATCACAAAATTCCGGATGTGCAGTGTGAAGCTGTGCTAGGATGTTATCACAGCCCTTCAAATATCTAGTTATGAGAAATATAGACTGAAACCAATTAGAGGTCCGGTATAAATCAGACATAATGGGGCACCGAGCCTATGACTGACAACCAACAGTTAGTGCTGGAACATAAAATGCATATCTAATTGTATTTCTCTTATCAGAAATATGAAGCAGCACACAGACTTCCTCCTTGACATACTACAACCTTATACAGCGAATTTTTCTGACGTTCTAACAGGAAAATGGAATGTGAGTTAGCAAATTACTATTGCAGACATAGGTAAGATCCTAGTGGAAGGATGAGTAATAAATGTCTAGATTATTGACGCAAAAGAATAATTATGTGATTTACTGAAGCTCCATCCTTTCCAAATAATTAAGACCATATCAGTACAAAAAGGAGAAAGACAGAATTAATATCCAAGCAAGTAAAAATCATACCCATAATAAGCAGCAAATGGCTTGCCTTTCTCTGCCCCAAGTTCCCAGGGAATAATGGGTCCTCGAACAATCTGGTCGGCATCCAAGATTACAACCCAATCAACATTGTCTGCCTCTGGACTATTCTTTAACCAATGCACCACCCCTGCAGGCTTATTAATGGCCGGGTACCTTCACATGAAAATTGAAAGGACGCCCAGTGAGCTCACTTTAATTTGAAACAAGGAATCTTAACTTGAAAGATAGCAATCCCACCCTCTTCTGGCGTATCTTTGGGATCCCTTGTTCCAGTTGACTTCTTACCATTTAATTCTATGACTACCAGTCTATCGCAAACTCCTACCAAATATACTACTTCAGCCTAAACCCATGAACTCCCCATACTTTACATAATGTTGGCAGCTCATTGAGCAATTCATCTAAATATTAGTCCAACCGTTCAATTTTTGTTTAGCAGTCAGCAGATTATAACATAAATCAGGGACAGATTCTCAGAAATACTTCCAAGCAACCACCCAGAAATGTGCATTCCATTTCGAAGCACCAGAACTACTCGAGCCTCTCCAAACTTGTGAAAAGAGGAGATCATAATAGCCAATACCATTAAGTTCTTACAGGTTGGCCCAAGGAACAAATTCCCTAGAATAGTAAGTGGAGTGATGGTTGTGTATGTGACGGCGAGCGTTACCAGTCGCCGGTGCGTGGGTGGCGGCTGTAGGAGGGGACCTGGAGGGTGTGGCCGATGCGGAGGCCGCGGTAGGAGGGGAGCTGGTCCTCCGCGCAGCTGAGGAGGCGGGTGACGCCGCCGGGATGCCCCGCCTTGCGGAGGCTGTGGAGGAGCCCCACCGTCTGCCAGTCGAAGTAGTCGCCGCACTCCACCGAGAACAGCGTGTGCAGCCGCCGCCCCTCCCCCGCCGCCGCCACCACCGATACCCACGCCGGATACAGCAGCAGGAGCGCGGCCGCTACCGCGCCCGCGATCGCCGCCGCCATTGCTGGTGGCGCGGCGGATCTCGCGCCTGGACGGATCCCGCCTTTGGGCTGACCCCGCTATCTTCTTCTCACTATTTTTTCGAGTTTGGTTCGTTGTCCGTTTGTGCGCCCGTGTCATCAAAGCCCATATGAGAGTGAGGACTTCATGGAGTCGCGGGTTTTAGAAAATACGCCAACTTGGGTGGCTGGCGTAAAAGTATTGGCAGTACTACTGTTATACGCCAACAAGCCAAAAGCTCAGAAACATGTCAGCTATGCTTGAGCTTGGTGCAAACGGGTTTGCCTTCTTAGCATCCGGCCTTAGGTAACTATGATCTCAAGTTACACCAGCTATTTGCAGAATTTTACTGTCAGCTGATGCAGATTCTGCGCATAATTTGTGTTTCGTTTGTAGGCGAGGTAGGAATCGAAGAACTCAATAAACAGAGAATTCAACTGCATAAGTTGCAGTTCGTCGTAGAATTATTTTCTTGAGAGGCAGCGTTCTCCGCGGGCATCACACGCCACATAAGGAAACAATAATCGAATGACTATGAACGCAGAGCGTCGACATATCACGCTAAGCATTTAAAAAAAACCTTCGGCATTGTCTTCGGATTGGGCTAAATCTTCAAGGCTTCAACATGGTATCCTCATAACATCGCATACATTTTCAGTTCAAAAAAAAGTAACATCGTTTTCCGTAGAAGATATCCTTTAATTTGTAGGAGACATTGGAAATAATGAGATCTGGTTTTGATCGTAAGAGTTACTGGGCAACTGACAGAAAAGAGTCCACAAACAACACGGATTTATGCAAATCAGTCAACTTCAGGCAGTTTATTAAGGGGGTAATATCAAGATTAACTACTGACTATGAATTTTTCATTGAGTGCTATAAATAAAATCAATTTGCAAAATCATCGCTTTAGGTAATTCAGAATATATCACATTTCTAGTGTCTACAGTCTGTAGTTTTGACTATGATATCCTGCATCACCACTTATGTCAGTAACTCTGCCACTCTCGGCATAACATGATAATTCCTCGATGGCATGTGCTCCTTTCCTATGTAATGACCTTCCTCCTTTTTCATGTCAATTTAAGTTGAAGACAGTAGAACATCTATTTCTCCACTGCCCTTTTGCTGCACAATGCTGGAGTCTGGTTAATTTGCAAGTGCCTCAAGTATCAGATCCACATCTCATCTTACAGGATTTCAAAGCAAGCCTTGCTGTCCCTTTTTTCATGGAAATAATTATCCTTCTTTCGTGGAGCATTTGGACTACAAGAAATGAGTGGATCTTCGATCAGATTCAGCCTACAGTGAATGGTTGCAAGGCAAAGTTTATGCATGAATTTGCAATGCTTATGCATCGTGCAAAAAAAGAGCTATTTTCCGCTTATGACCGAATGGCTAGATCTCTTGTAGTTCGTCTGTTTGGTTTTCCTTTTGTTTCCTTTGTATTTTCTTTCTGTTTTTAGGTTTGTTCTTGATCCGTTTCTGTCCTTATTTTTTAATACGTAACCAGTAGGGGTGAGCCCCTCCTGTTCTTTCAAAAAATTTTTTTTGAAGAACTAGCTCTTCATCAGAATTACACTAGAATTCTGCTATATAGTTGTATCACCTTCACCTATATAACTGTTTCATGTTAGATTAACAAATAACTTCACAATCTGCAGGTTCTGATGGAATTTCTTCGCCTATACAAATAGTTTTCCTGTGAATGTCATAAGCCTAATATACCTTATGCAACGCTGCATCAATTTACTGCAAATGTCAGTTGTGCAAAGCAAAGATTTGGCAATCTTCATATATAGTTTGAAGATCATCCATCGTAAAGGGTATACATTATAATCATCGTGCCATGACACAGTCTATAATACAGACAATTATCAAAAGTGGAGAGACTACAAATTAAATCCTTCCACCACAGGATCAAGTTAGATCACTATAGCCCTACAGGAGCGCTATACGGGGACATACCAAAGAACATAATCCTTCCTCACAGAAGGACATGGTCGAAAGATGGGAGTGGCTGAAGGATTTATGCAAATAGGCCTCCGTATTGCAACGGGAACTCCATTGTTTCACTACTAAGCTCTGGATCATCATACCAGTTATTCTGCAGTCCATATAGCATCATTGCATCATTGCATTGAAACAAATCAATGCTATTCAGTCCTAGCTGATAGCCCGACAGGTCATCAGGTAGACAAGCCAAATCAGTGCTGCATATGATACTCGCTTCGTCTGAAGTAAGCAGAGTGGCTTGGTTCCTTGCCTGGTCAAAGTAACAATTTTTAGCACTGGAGAACCCATCCACACTGGAAAACTTCTGGTCACTGTTAGTTGAGGTCACAACACTGTCACTAAGTTGAGCAGAAACTGAATCAACTGTACACGTCAGTGCCGGTGATAACGACTTCATACAGCCAAGAAGATCTGGTTTAACATCTGGGAAGTCTCTGACATCCCCCTCGATACTGCAACTCATCGATACAATTGGTGGTGAAGCATATAGATGACCAGTGGTGATTGGGTGCTCTAAGTCTGGTTTGGGCAGGCAAGAATAGTCTCCTAGCAGGTCACAGCGCTCATGGTTATGCTTTGGGTACTGCATGAACTGCTTCGGTGGTACACTTCCAGTCCAGGACTGACATTCCAAGATCATGTTTTCTGACGGCTTTCTGTCCTGATTCACTGGCATTCTTTCAAAAGAGAGCACCCCACCTAAAGGAGAAGCACTGGTGGCATTCTGAGGGTCAATAACATCACTTACTGGGGTTCCATTTTTATCTGGCACCTTCAAGGGCACCACAATCTTCGTGTCTTCCAGATGAGGATCGAGCATGTTTGTCTGAGCTTGAATCTTCTGAGAACTATGCTGAAATCCATTGGCACTATTGCCTGGTTGCTCTTGGAAGGAGTTCCGGAGGTTAAGGTTATCTGATGGTCCCTTGTGATTGAAATCTTGCCTAGCAGCACCCATTATCCTTTCTTCATTCTGCTTTTGCAACCTACTCAAGTAGAGGCGATATTTCTGCACAGAAAATAATTCTATTCTTAGAACACTCGAGGTCTAAGTACAAGTATCAGATGAGGTTAATACTAAAAAACATTTATAAATTCGAAGGCATACAGGGATTTTAAACTTGAATTCTAAGTATCCAATTACATGATCTTCTTTTAGGGCAATGGTAGGTGCTCTGCCTGTTCATTGAAGTACGAAATAGAAAATATTTATAGATGGTGGCCTAGGCAGGGTGCCAGTCAAGGGATGCTACATTTTCAGTAGTCGGCACGGATTGCTCTAGCCGCTCCAGCATCATCTAAAAGCAGATGTCTTCAAATTTTGTTTCAAATTTTCAATAGTCAGCACGAATTACATGATCTATCTTGAATTCTGTTTGGCCTTTCCATGAAATCTCAAATGTCTTCATATTTCAGGCTTTTTAAGTTAAGGATGGACGTGCAAATTGCTTGGAACAAAAGGCTTCGTTGACTATATTGTGAGTTAAGAATGCAAGTAGTGTTGCAAAGAAGTTTCAGAGGAAGCTGCTAGATTACTACATTCCAAGAGTTAGCCCCATGAATTACACAATCGGAGCTTTTCCATGAACGTGACTAGGCCAAGAGTATGTCATGTCAGAGCTTACCAGGAATCAGCATAGAATCCAGTTTTCAAGGGAAGAGAACATTTATAAAAATAAAAAATAAAAAATTACTGTCTCTTCCAGAAAAAAGTTACTGTCTGAATATGATATCTGCCATACCTGAAGATGGCTGGCTACATTCTCCCTTGTCAAGCCAGGAACATTCATTAGATCCAGTATTTTCTTTGGCCCAACTTCTGCAAGACAGCAATAGTTGCAATTTAAAATTGACATCATCCAAATTTTATAGATTCAGCCATTCAGAAAGTCAGGTGCAAAATTATCAAATTTTTTAGAGGACTCACTGTCAAATCCGATTTGGTTGACCGCATTAACAAACTTCTGATGAAGGTCAACTGACCAGACAACTCTAGCTTTCTTAACAGTAGCACCATCACTTGAGTCCTGATCTGCGTGGTCCTTATCGACATCTTTTCTCTTCCTCATGGTATCAGAGTCACCTCTCATAAATAGGCCCCTCTCTTCCAGTCCCTCACAACCATTTCTAAATATTTGGAGATCATCACAGCTGTCATTACCTTCAATTTCTTTCACCTCATGCATTTTCTTCCTATATACGTGTTGCCAGATGTTCCGGAGTTCCTTCATCCGAACAGGCTTGAGGAGATAGTCACAAGCACCATGCTGGACACCTTTCATCACCCTACTTGTTTCTCCATCGATGGACATCACTGTGAAAACATATTGGAGCAATTTGGTATTTTGAGAATAGATATTGAAACAAGTAGAGCATATTATGACATTTATTTGTTCTCTAAAACTTGCATGAAGACAAGTCTGGTGTTGGATACTGACTTATAACAGGAAGATCCATCTCAAGCCCAATGTGCTCCAGAAGCTTGAAACCATCCATGTCAGGCATGTTGACATCACTTATTACAATGTCAAACTTGTTTCTCCTCTCCCGTAGAATTTGCAGAGCAACACTGGCTAAGCCGCATGTGGTGACTGCAGGAAAATAACTACTTTAGTCTCAGTACAGAATGATCCATGATTAAAAATCATAGATATAGATGCATGAATGCAATATGATTTCGGTTGAAAGTGAGATAGATAGTACTGGATTATTAGCAATAAAGCTTGTCCAAGAAACAGACCATTTAATAGCGATAACCAATACAGGTCTGCCAAATGGACTAAAAATTATGTCCAGATGAAAATAAAATTGACCACGAAAAACAAATATGATATGTTTGTTGGGTAACTTTTATTGGAAATTTTACTGCTTCCAAAGGCAATTATGGTGCGATAAAAATATAGCAAATAAATAGTCTGCACCCTGCAGCAATATAAAGTAAGAAGACAGGGCACGAGATATATTTGAAAACTAGTTCTCAAATTACAGACAAGTGGACTAAGTGCTTCATAGATACACAAGCCATCGATCTACAACGGGGACAAACTAAAGATAACCTCACAGTTCAGTAGGTTAATAATGCCTATGTTGTTCCATGTTTCACCATGAGAAAAAAATTTAGCAGAAGAAGTAACGGATTAGACCTATAACTTTCACTCATAAAGTCAGTGCCACACAGTTTGAGAAAGAGAAACTACATCAAAGGCAGAAATACCTCCTGTCTGAGCAATCACGATTACTTCAGCTTGTAGCATACAAGCAAAACCAAGTAGATAAAAGAAGCCCAAAAGTAGAAAAATTGATGCCATATATCTGTATAAGGAAACTCCTCGTCCTCGGAGAACCTAAGCAACCAATCACCTTAATCAAGAACCTTATCCCCACCTAAACTAACAGGACTTGGCGAAAGGCAACTACTTATCACTCAGAACGTACTCACGAGCCGCGGCACAAGCGCGAGATGTCACAAATCATTCGCAGTGTAATTTCAACGAACACCAGGCCTGTGTGCGTGAGCGGAGCATGCGATCGATCTCCCATCTTCCCCTACTCCCAACCCGACTTATCCATCAAGCTAAAGAACAAGGAGCAAAGAGGAAAGCAGAGATTCCAACCTTCGTAGGAACACTTCCTGAGCATCTTCTCGAGGATCTTGAGCCACGTCGGGTCGTCGTCCACGACGAGGACGGTGGAGGCGGAGGAGGCCGCCGATAAATATTGGCGCCCGTTGGTTAACTAACTTTATTCCCTTCCACTGTGCCCGCCGAGACGATACGCGTCCCTGACTCCCTCGCCTCGCTAGGCTTAACTTTGCGAGCCAAATGGTGCTTGCTTGCTTGCTTTGGAATAACAACCCGGCTCGGCGAGCGGGAGTGAGTGAGTCGCCACCGGTCTTGATCGAGTGGAATATGAACTAGCAAAGTGCCAGGCTTTAGCTTTTTCTTTCTGTTTGGGAGAAATGGTTATTGTGTTGCCATTGCGCTTGTTGTGTTGTGTTGTAGTAGTTGTTTTTTGTTTCCACCCAAGAAAGCAGGGAGAAAGGTCAAGGGGAATATGTTGGGTTAATTAGAGGATTCGCCCCTCATATAATTGGATGGGCAGCTAGCCAATACCGATATATTGTTGTGACAATGATATTGATCGTTGGATATGTCCGTAGCTCTTGATTTTATTTTGTTTCTTGCAAGGCCGTACTGTAGCTCTTAATTTCATAACCATTATTATGATCTCGAGTCTACAGTTGAGTAGGATCGAGTAGCATCATACTAGGATACGTGTATCGTTAGTTCAAGCTCTATCAATTCAATTGCCATGTATTCTCCTGTTTACAAGTTGCTATATTTTATATAATATTTTGTAAGCGTATACGTAGTGGTGTACTGGTAGTGTTGAGCTACAGTATCACAACAAATATAATCATCCACGCATTAACAGACTGGGTTATATTATACTTTTGCTAAGTATTTTGTTTTGTCCGAGAACATGGTTGCGTTGTTAATTATGCATACGTACATATAGAGTACTCCAGTTAAGGTCGACAGGTTGTTACCTTAGTAGTTTGCATCAGATGCTTTACACCTAGTTCTGCTAAAATCTAGTACGTGTACGGAGACTAGTCGTGATTCGTACATGTAGCAAACACTGACAGAGGATATTCGTTAGTGCTGTGAAACTTGAAATTTCAGGTCAAAGCGTGCACTTTTTTTTTTTGAACGAACGGGCACAAGATAGTGCACCTTTGAGCAAAGCACAGGTGCCATTCCATTTGTTTTCATCTCTTCTTTTGCCCCTCCCCCTCGATCCCTCCCCCCAGGCCCCTGGTGGTGCCTGCCAGTCTTGTCGATCAGACGAGAGCCGAGAGCTGAGAATTTCCCCCGACAAGAGAAACCTGTCGGTCGGATCGTGGCCAGGCCACCAGCGGCAAGCCGGCCGGCACCACCACGCGCGCGCGTCGCCCCCCCCGGCCCGGCTGTCAGGGGCGCTTGTCACCGGCCGGCGCGCGCGCGGCGGCGGTGGAAGTGGAACCCCTAGCTCGGTGGTGCCCGAGATTCCGAGCCCCTACGTGGAGCCGTACCCGCCGGAGCCACAGGAATCCGGAACCTGCGTGGTCTCGATCATCTCATAGGCGCCGGCCGGCCATTCACGTGTAGACACCGCGGCGCCGGCGACGTCGCTCTTCACCACCAGTTCCTCGCCGGCTGGGCTGCCGCTGCACACTTGCTCGGTTTATCAGCATGGCGCAGAAACTCGAAGGCTGGGGCCCGGTCGGCGGCCCCCACGCCGTCCATCCGGAAAGGCGAGCGAAGGGATCGGAGCCCGGCCGCCGGTACGAACGAACCAGCGAGCCCCACGCTTTGGCGTGCACCCGATGCCCGCGGCGCGCACGGCCACAGCTAGGCTGCTTCGCGCGGCGCGCGGCGAGTGGTGGACCGGCGGCTTTGCGCCAGATGCCCCCCCGCGCGGGCCGCGCCGCACAAGCCAAAAGGCGCTTGCAACGCACGGGCCAATGCACAAGAGACAGGGCGGTGATCCCCCACCTGACTGCGCGGCGCGCGCATCCGCACACGTGCCGCGCCGCCCCCCGGTGAAGGAAGGATGGGGTGGGGAGGAATTGGAATGTGCTCGCGTGGGGGCCGGCCGGGCCGGGTGTTGGGGCAGCCGAGCACGAACCAAAAGCTAGCCGGGCGAGGGGGCGGGCGGGCGGTGCCGGTGCGCGCCCAACGTGGAAAGGCCGCACCGGGCGCGTAAAATATGTGCGCGGGTGCCCAGTGGGGCGAGCCATGGGAATGTTCCTTGGTTCGTTCGTTCCGGTTCGCGCGAGCACTCGATCGCGTCGCCAAAGCCTCCAAAGCAAAGCCACCACTCCGGCTGGCTCCGGGCATGGTGGTGTTCGCAGAAGCGTCAGCGAGTAATCGGGAGAGGCCACAAATCACATCGCTGATTCCCCCATCATAATTCATTCATTCCGGGGCAATAATGCGACCGGATGGTGGTTGTACTTGGGGGCGAGGTTGGCAAGCATCGGCCGGGCCGGCGACTGATTAGTGTCGCCGGAAAGCTCGAGGGCTTTAAGAGCCAGCCACCCCTCTTTTTCATGTGGGTTACGCTACGCAGCGCACGACCGGGCCGGGCACAAGCTTATTATTAGTGGGGGGACGGGAGGGAAGGCCGGGCCGGCCGCCTATGGGCGCCGGGATTAGTGGAGCGGAGAGGCCACGCAGCGGCGCGGCCCTACACAGCCTTGCTGCTTTGCTTCGTGGCCAATGGCCTCCGCACGGCAGATTCCTCTCTATCCCATGGCTTGCTGCCGCCTTCGTTTCTGCACCCGGCCGGTCCTTTTCTTCTCTCCTGCTAATGCCGCCGCTAGCTGCGTCTCCGTGTGCAGGGGCGGCATCCACTCCATCTCTCCTGAGTTTTGCTGTTTCGTTCGCCGTTAAAGAAAAAGGTTGAGAATGAAACGATTAGTGGAGGATTCAGATGGTGGCTTTATTTGATCGATTAGACATGTCAATCTTTTCCCCGTGATAAATTAAAATATAATTAATCCGACTGAGAGAGATGGGTGTCCTTGAGAGGTACAATGGTGCACTTGATGGATGATGCCTTTGCAGGTAGATGAGCCCTGCTGAAATCTATCTGCGATCTTTTTTTTACAAAGGGGAAATCTATCCGCTGTTTAGTGGTTGGTGCCGCCAGCTGCCTCTTGGTAACTATCTTTACCTTTGCACCTGGCTCCAATCATAAGGCTGCTTGTGCCACAATTACCGCGTTCTTATTCCTTCACTACTCAAAGCAGCAGATTCTGCAGTTACCGACAGAGTTGACCCTGCCAGTGAAAGTGTGCCTGTAACTGAAAGGAAGTAACTATCAATAAAGTAGCAGCAAGTGTTTGGTTCATTAGTTGGCTCCGGTGGCCTAAGGAGCAGCTCAACAAGGCAAAGTTTCACTGTTTTTTATGCTGGTAGAGTAGTGACTCAAAAGACTCTGATTGGAACACCACCACTTGAACTCGATGCTATGCTAGATTGTCAGTCAGCAGAAGCAGCAGTAGTAGATAGAGAGTACATACAGAAACAAAAGGAAGGAAGCTGGCCACAAGATGTGAGGCCAATGAGGAGCTTAATCATTGGAGGTTTCTGTTCAGATATGCCAAACGAGAGTTCTCATGACAAGGGAACAGTATCTGATATTCCTTTTTCTTATTGTGGGACTAGGAAAAAGCAGCAGAATACCACCCACATTTACAAATGCCCTTAGGCCTTACTAGCATTCTGTAAAGCAAATCTACTAGGCCTAGATGTAAATTTTTGTGTTTGTGTGTGTCTTATCTAAAAGGCATTTTCTCATCACCAATAGCTGCATTTTAGTTTTTCCTTTGGTTAAAAAATGGGAGCAAGAATACTTGTTGGTGCCTTCACTTTCACATGGGCTGCATTCTCTCTCTGCCTTTTGAAGTGGCGCTGAAATGATTGTTTAAATTATGCAACACTTTGAGCCCTTTTTTGGGTAGTCATAGTAGGGTAGGCAACTGTGTGTCGCAGTCTGGTGTAGCCCTGAAGGGAGAAAAATCTAAACAAATATATCCTGCTCCATAATTTGCCAGATTGGTCTAGCCATTTGACTCCGTAGTGCTTGTAGGGCTTACTTCTCTGCGATCTAAAGGTCAAGTAATGGAGCAACCAGTCTGGACTGCGGGCTTGCGTGCCCAAAAATGAGCAGTCAATGGTGCTTGTCTTGCCACACTTATGTTGTTTTGGAAAAAGGAAAATTGGGTGCTCCTATCCTCCTGCCTTTGCAAACTGCAAGCACTGAACTGCAGGATAATGTTTCAGATAGTTCCTTTCTCATCCATCTTGGTTGCCTTTTGCGGCAGATTGGCCTCTGAATTTTTTAAATGGACGATTCCACTAAAACCTTGCTTGCAGGGGCTAGTGACGATCGATTGTCATATATAAGTGCCCAAATTGTAGTAACAAAGTATTAAAATAACTGTCCAGCAGCGTAAGTTGTATTTCTTTTATGGAGAAATAATGCTCGATCTATACATCACTAGAAAAGACACATACTAGATTCTAGAACTTAAGGAGTTATTACCAACAATTAGGCACAAAGCACCCCTCTGTCACTTTTGCGATTGGTGCAGGCATTTCCTCTCGGAGAAAAAGCACATTAGCACTTGCTGCTGATATTTGCCGCTCACCGATCCAATGCTGCGATGATTAAGCAAGCAAGCACCACGCCCGGTGGACGGTGGTGTTAGTGCAAATAAAGCCCTACCTAACATGCATTTTCTTTCAGCAGATGGAAGCTAGCTAGTGAAAATACTGATACTAAATAAACAAACAAACAGAAGATAGGCTTCACTGTCATGCAATCGCTGCTGTCTCCACAACAAGAACGTCGATCCGACAGGTCGTGCAGGGGGCTCTACGTGGAAAAGACCCGCCGTTTGTAGCGTCCGTTCCCTCCCGATCAAAGCGTGCGTGATAGTGCTCGGAGAAAGCAGGCAGATAAAGCCAGTGACAGCGAGCGCTTGGCCTCTCGCATGCCTTTACCACCCGCCGTGACACAACTCGCAAGGCCCCATCGATCATCCCAATGCTAGTTAGCCTGCTGCTGAAAGCCTGAAAGGGCCCAGTCGCAGCTTGATCGAGCTCGTCCCGGCCTCTCCTCCTTTGAAAACTCATGGCCTATATACCAACGCCGCCGCGTCCCGTCGCTCGTCGTGCGTGCGTGCGGCTCTCGAGTGCTCTCTTTGACTGCCAGCATTACATTATATATTGCATATATATTGTCAGTTCTGTCACTGTTAATCATCTTGTTTCAAATGATTATTGTATTGTAAGATTATTATTAACGGCATGTCAACAAATAAGTGAGCCGCCGCCGAGACTTTCCATTGGATCGAATAGGTTTTATTTCCTGCTACCTAACGGAGCCCATCATGATCATGGCGAGAGCGAGACCACCACCGCGGCCGCCGCAAAAGCCTACGGGCTGGCGCCGAGGATATCCATCCGGGAGAGATCGAATGCACAGATGGAGTATTCGAGTGCGTAGGGGGGACAGCACAGTCACAGTCGCGGGCGCGGGGTCCGGCGACTCGTCATCAGCCCATCACCATGTGGTCGCAGGCCACGATCTATCGAGCATCACCGATCGATCGCGATCGATCAGTGGCGGCAACTAGATAGATTAGGGCAGCTGGATCACGCGGCCCGGGCATCACTAGATAAGCACTGCCCCGGCCGGCCGGCCTCGGCCTCGACCTCGGGGCGGCTGTGGCCTGTGGGGATGTCTGTCGCCGTCGTACGAGCTGATCGCCTCGATCGAGTCGAGTCCCCTCTGTTCCCAACCCTACATACTACTGACCTCTCTTTGCATGCACTAACAAAAGATGAGAGGAAGAATACGCTTCGTGCTTAAGTTTCCAAAAGAAAAGGTATAGCCAGCAGCCAGGGCATGATGGCAGTGTGAATTTGTGAAAGAAGCAGCCCTGGAATGTACGTACACATGTCTGAAGAAGAACCGGCGATCATGCCATGGTTGGGACGTACGGGTGGCAGGGTTGGACAGACTACAGATCGAGGACGATGAAGCACGATGCATCTGCTGATTTTCTTTACAGAGTCGTCGATCACATGTTGCTTTTTCGTCCATTCCTTCTTTGGTTCATTGCCCATTCCTCAGATGTTGCTCTATGGGGGCAAGCACTGGCCGAAAAATATTCCTACATGGGCATTGCACCTTTATTCCTTTTTTTTCCTAGAACAAAATGTTTAATTATATATACCTAGGCTCAGACGTGTTTGTGCCTTGGTTATTATTCTCCTGGGGAGCATGAACCGAACCGAACAATGCATGGTCAACATGGTTAAATGTTGGAGCAGTGTTTGTCGATCACAAAGGACCTGAAAATCAGATCCTCGCCATCCGCTGCCTGCAGGAACCCGCAGCTAAATTGACCAGCAGGGAGGGTGTCCAGGAACGAATATATCGTCAGATGGTGCAGTACAAACTCGTGACAGAACATGAAGCTACCTGCTACCTTCTTCCCAGTCATCAGTAGCACCTTGTTCCCAACTCTCCAATTGCAGATTATTCCCATGCCCAGAATTTCCTGCGGCCTGCACGACGCGTCAGCCAGAAGGGGAGAGCTCGCGGGAATCTGAATGTTTTTATGCAGTGCTGAACTGCTGTTAGATGCCTTGTGCACACAGTTGCGTAGAAATTCCTCTTTGGCAAATGCCAGTTGCTGATCGTGTTACAGGCATCAAAACAGGCAGAAATTGAACACCCACGGCCACGATCGGGCATGCATGCATCCCAGCACCGGCACGTAAGTATCTTTAGTCATGATGAACCGAGAAAAGTGACGAAGCAATCTGTCAAAAGAGAGAGATAATGACAAAGCTAACTCTACACGTGGTGTTTCATTCAACCGTTTAAACAAGAAGTTAGCTGCACAGATCATTCATTATTATCTTAAAAAATGCTGCAAAGATCATTTGAATCAGTGAGCACCAGGAGGGATGGAATTCTATATGGACAATGGCGGACAGCTAACGCAACTGAAACAAGCTCCCATTAAGCACGTGGAGTCCTGGTTAGTTCCAAAGCCAGTAAGCTCAATGATATGCAAGATGTGGACAACACACAGAGAGTATTTCAACTAGTGAAAACCAGATGTCTCTGCCTGTTAGAGACGCATTCCCTTTCTGAAAGACGGGCTTCGATTCACACCCTGAAGCATCGTCTTCAGATCGCGGGGTCCTTCCTGGATCCTCCTGACACAATATTTTAGTCCATCAGAAGGCCGGCGAAGCACTAGTACTACTCCCCTGTAGAATCCATGCATGCAGCTCGGCTAAACTTTTTAACATGAATTTGAAGCGTGCAGCGCATCAAATGGGCATCAAATCCCTCTTTTCTGTACAGCACTCGAGAGGAATGAAATCTCACCGAAGATTGCTCTCGTCGGTTTTCTCTAATGTCTGATGGTGCCAATGAGCGAGACTTCCTTTGGCGCCCTTTTTATGCCGTAATGGCCGACGGGCGAAGCTACTTGTCACCTCCACTTTCTTGCGAGATAAGCTTAGTTAATTCGGAGATATACGGGTCATTATGATGCGATCTAGGGTTCAGATGCTGTGCAGAAACCATACTTAACCTTGAGAAGCTACCCTGTGGGGAATAATGCTAGCTGTGGCCTGTGGGAGAAATTTTCGGATATGGCTTTAGGCGGTCACTCCAGGTAAATTGCCAAGGCCTAAGGCGAGAAGTTAAAATAGCGTAGGCCAATATTGGGCCGTTTTTGTTAGCATATAGGATCTTGGTTGTGGCCCTTTAAGATGATGCTATCAGACGGGCCGACAACTGTTGGTGTGGCCGCGAGACGAAGCACGGGGCCCGTTAAACCCATCAAAGGCCTAACGGGCCATTGCGATCTGGAGAGGTCCTCCGATTCGACGATGGTAGCGGCAGAGGCTAGAGGCAGGAGGAAGCTCATCTCAGTTATAGCAGGCAGCTCCTACGTGTTCGTCTGCCATAGTCTCTCAGCATAATCAGCACCAGCCAACAGCCACCAGCCATGCAGCATTATTTTTTCTCTCAACACAAATCAGCACCAGCGACCAGCCACCAGTCAGGCGAACAGATCAAAGCAAGAGGCACCCGATATATGGTCGAAGTGATATATAGTTCTTTTTCAAACCTAAACACAGTTTTAGAGGGAAAAAACTGCCAGGCATAGCTTGATAGGTGTTAACAGCCGTATGAATTTGAGGTACCAGATTATTTACTTTTTAGATAATGGATTGTAATAATTCGGTCTTGACCAAAAGGCTACGGCCACAGTTTACAAACTAGCAGCACACACTGTCCCCAGAGAAAGAAACGCCACCATTAACAAATGAAAAGTTACAAAACAATCCTATTGCTAAACCGCCATCCATGGTGGGCAAAGTATCGCATTGCCAGAACCTCCAAAGTCTGACATGCCTCCTTTATTACATCTCTTTGTTGTTCGCGCCGTTGTAACTGCGTTCAAAACCGGAGCCAATATGTCCCTCTAAAGAGTACCTGTAAATAAGTTTTCATAGGAGATTTGTCAAAAATCATGTCATTCCTACTGAGCCATATTGCCCAACACAATGCCGAGGCACCGACTAACAGCTGGTTTTTAATCATACCTCCCACCCCAACCAACCAGTTATTTAACATGTTATTAATACTACTTGGGGTCGGATGTTAAAAGCTATTTGCACAGCTCTTCAGAGGAAGCGTGCCATATGACAGTCAAAAAAGAGATGATATATAGTTTCGTCTTTGGAACAGAAGGAGCACAGCTTGCTCCTATTCCAATTCCTTCCGCTAAGTTATCCTTTGTTAAGATTACCCTTCTTTTTAAGTACCAAAAAAACTTTTATTTCTAATGGTAACTTTAACTTCCATATTCTATTTACTAAAATAAAACTATGAGTATGCTTATACAATTTCTCTGTAATGCCCTTTTCTACCAAAGGGCTGTAGATAACCAAATTAACACTTCACTGTCAATAACCATTGAGAAATCAATATTAATGATTTCTGCTAGCGCAGTGGCTCTACACAATTTTTTTATACTATATGTTTCTGCTAGAAGTGGCTGTACTATTGCAAGACTATATAATTAAATTTATCTATGCCATCCACAATAGAATTTGGGAGCACTCTATTTTTACATGTTCTATTGCCAGAAAGACACAGTAATATCTCATTGTCATCTAGGCTACTACCAATCATTTTGTAAGAAAAAATATAGAATTATATCAAAATACAATGATCAGTTAAGGTAACTTTTGTTTCTTTTACGAAGAAAAGTGAAGCTCACTTATTTCCTCACCAGCCTTGATTTCGAAAGCAACGGACATCCATGGGCTGGTTCACTCCAACGAGAGCATCCAGAAAAGGAGCTGTTGAGGTTGCTGGAGTCTTAGACAGCAATCAATGTATGTGTCCTTCTCTGCAGTGACCTGTTGTGGAATCGAACAACATTGCAATGTCCTTGGATATCAGATGGCATTCTCCGTCAATAAATTGATCTGTTTGGATTCAGCTTGCAGACAGAGATTCATCGCCATGGACCCAACAAATTAATCTGTTGCAAGGGGTGAGGTTGATAGGACTAAATATATGTGATAGCTCCCACCATGTGTGCTTCTCATGAAAAACTGATCCCTACCCTCCAAAATTCTAGCAGAGAAATGCAATGGAATTTCCTTCCAAACATGAGCCTTTTTTTAGAAACCCTTCCAGACATGAGCCAATGTAGTCAAGTTACAAGCCTGAACTACAATACTGACATACTGTATTACTCCCTCCGTCCCACAATATAAGCATTTTTTGATTTTCGTTTATCACGTTTGACCATCTGTCTTATTCAAAAAATTTGTGAATATATTATTTATTTTGTTATGACTTGTTTTATCACCAGGTATATTTCAAGTGTAACTTATTTGTTTTATATTTTTATAAAATTTTTTGAATAAAACGGACGGTCAAACGTGATGTATGAAAGTCGACAAATACTTATATTATGGGAGGGAGTAACATTCAAGCCTGAACTACAGCAATGGAATTCCATAAAAGAAAACAACAATGGTACCACCCCAATTTCAGCAGCAAAGGGTTCTTTTTGGTGCGTGGAGAGATGCGTGCAGATGACTGTTGGATGTTTTCAAAGGATTGGCAGAACCTACTTGGAGATGTAAAAACAGTTCCTTTGTGGTCAGCCCTTTGGGATGGTTCAGTACCTCAACATGCCTTTCCACAGCTCATCCTTCACCAAAAACAAAAACATGTAACGGTCCAAAAGGCCCTAGCTTGATCCTGATCACCTGCATGACCTTTTTACCTCCCTCTGTCCACCCAAGTCTATACTCACTTCCAGGCTCTGCAGTCCAAACTTGAGAATCTCACTATTTCAGAAGATTTGGATCTTTGGCAGACATCTAAGGCAACATCATATTTTCATCTTCACAGGCATACAAAATCCAAGCTAGGCACACTGAATTGCCGCCTTCATACAGATGATTATGGAGAAGTCCCCGCCTTGTCAGCTGAAACATAAGGTATTTCTCTAGTGCCCCTTTTGCCATAAAAGCATACCAATTTTCATATCGGAAATTGACTTAGTTTGTTACAAAGATAAATTTCGCCTTTTCCCATGACTTATTCAATCTCTTTTCTCACAAATGACGTCAAGTTTGGCATTCAAATTATATATATAAGAGACCACCTTCGTGATTTTCCAAAAATGTTTGAAAACCTATAAACATGTCTTTTTAGGGTTTTTTTGGGATCCCACTAAGACTCGAGTTTTCACCAAATACTTCGTCAGATACTCACCATGGCATGGTGTGTGTGTAATTTTTAACACATTAAAGAGAAATGTAATAACACGATGAAAAATAGAGAAATCTTTCAGGTGTGTGTGTGTTTTTTAGAAAAAATCCATAGTGTGACATAAAGGTGAATGGAATTAATATAGATGAAAACAGCCTAAAAATGTAAAACTGCAGAGTGCAGATTGAGTCTGGAGTCAACGATGAGCTGTTGTTGATCTACTAGTAACCAGATTTTTTTAAAAAAAAACAAATGGTAAAGAATAAACAAAAAAAGCCAGCACGTGACAGAATCCGTTGTCAACAGGTACCGGCTTGTTGAAAATCCAGTTTGGAGTAGAATCCATGGTCAAACTCCAGAATGAAAACATTTGATGAAGGGAAGACAGTGGTCTCTCACTCTCTCTTCCAATGGAAAAAGCTAAAACCTTGCTCGGGTGTTTGTGTTTCTCGTGGCGCCAGCACTCTCCAAAGCCCAGCACGTGACGCCCGAGAACAAACATGCCAACAAACTCATCTTGTTTCTCCTCGCCATTTTTTTTTGTTCTTTACCGATCTTTCTTCTTCTTGTTTACAGTGGGCATGGGGTGGAGGTAGAGAGCATCTAATGGCAGCGGAGTGTTTGGTGTGGCTGGCAGGCATCCATGAAGCCCTGCCAAATTGCCACTTAATCCATTCCTCTCCTCTTCTCTCGATCCCCATCCCCAAATCTCCAATGGCTTCTCGTTCTCCCCATCCACCCCCTCCGCCTCCCCGCGCCGTCCTCTTCCTGCTCCTGCTCCTCCTCCCGCACAATGCCGCCGCCGCCGCATCCCCGGCGGTGAACCCGTTCACGGCGAAGGCGGCCTTCATCCGGTACTGGAACCGCAAGGTGCCCAACAACCGGCCGCACCCGGCCTTCTTCGTCGCCAAGCTCTCCCCGCTCCCGGCCGCCGACTCCGCCTCATTCCCCTCCGCTCTGCCCGACATCCGCGCCCGCCTCCCCGCTCTCTGCTCCAGGGCCGCTCTCCTCTGCGCCGGGGCGCCGTCCTCCGCCGACGCGGCGTCGCTCGCCGCGGCCTCGGGACCCAGGGGCGGGGGCCCGTTCAAGGGCTACAGCAACGCCAACTTCTCCAACTACGGCACCGGCGGCGACGCCGCGGGGGCCGACTCGTTCCGGAGCTACTCGCCGGACGTCAACATCGCCGCCGACTCCTTCCGCCGCTACGGGCGCGACTCGTCGGGCCGCGCCGACCGCTTCGAGTCCTACGAGGCCGACGGCAACGTCGTCACCGCCAACTTCACCTCCTACGCCGGCGGCGCCACGGGCGGGTCGGGCTCATTCGCCGCCTACGCCGCCGAGACCAACGTCCCGGACTCCACCTTCACCAACTACGACACCGAGGCCAACGGCCGCGGCCGCGGCTTCGCATCCTACTCCCAGGAGGCCAACCACGGGGAGAACGGCTTCTCCGGCTACGGCAAGAGCGGCAGCGGCGTGCGGGAGACGTTCACCTCCTACGGCAACGAGTCCAACGTCCTGGCGTCCGGCTTCGCCAGCTACGGCGAGTCCGCCAATGGCGCCACCGACACCTTCACGGGCTACGGCGTCGAGGGGAACGTCCCCGAGAACACGTTCCGGAGCTACGGTGCCGGCGGCAACGCGGGCGTCGACACCTTCAAGAAGTACCGCGACGACGCCAACGTCGGCGACGACAGGTTCTCCTCCTACGCCAAGGGCGCCAACGGCGGCGGCGCCGAGTTCCAGAGCTACGGCAACTCGGCCAACCCCGGCAGCACCACCTTCAAGGGCTACGGCGAGGGCACCAATCCCAACCACTACATTGGCTTCAAGGAGTACGCCGGCGAGAACAACACCTTCAAGGGCTACGCCAACGCCGGCGTCGACTTCAAGGGGTACCACAACACCTCTGGCTCCACCGCGGCGGCGGCGCTGACGGTGTCGGCGGAGGCGGCGGCATCGATGCATCACCAGCACCTCAAGTGGTCGCCGGAGCCCGGGAAGTTCTTCAGGGAGAAGGAGCTCGTGGCCGGGAACCGGATGCCAATGCCGGACATCAGGGACAAGATGCCGCCGCGTGCGTTCCTGCCCAGGGACATCGCCGCCAGGATCCCCTTCGAGCCCAATGCTGTCTCCGAGGTGTTCGGGGTGCCCCTCGACACGGCCATGGGGAAAGCCGTGGCGTCGACGGTGGCGGAGTGCCAGCGCGCGCCCAGCAAGGGCGAGACGAAGGGGTGCGCGACGTCGGCCGAGGACGTCGTGGACTTCGCCGTGGAGATGCTGGGCAACGACATCGTCGTCCGCAGCACGGCGTCGACGGCCGGCAGCGGCGGGGACGTCCGGCTCGGCGCCGTCACCGGCGTGGACGGCGGCAGGGTGACCCGGTCCGTGTCGTGCCACCAGAGCCTGTTCCCATACATGGTGTACTACTGCCACTCGGTGCCCAAGGTGCGGGTGTACGAGGCTGACATCATGGCCGCCGACGGTGGCTCCGGCGAGAAGATCAACAGCGGCGTGGCCATCTGCCACCTGGACACGTCGGACTGGAGCCCGACGCACGGCGCGTTCGTCGCGCTCGGCGGGAAGCCCGGCGAGGTCGAGGTGTGCCACTGGATCTTCGAGGGCGACATGACGTGGACGGTCGCTGATTGACCTGGAGACCACAGTGAACAATCCTCTTCTTGCAGGTGTAGGGCTTAAGAGCAACTAAGAAGGATTGGCGATTGTTTTTTTCTCAGTGCTTTCTCAACTTACCTTAAGGTGGTAAGAATTTGTGCAATTTGTGTAGGAGAAAAAGGGTTGGTCAGACATCAGTAATCAAATGTAAACTGTACATCCTGGAAAATCTTTGGGAGGGAGGTGCGGGCGATTTGATTGTCTTGATCGAATCGCCTTGGTCGTGGTGGTGTTGGTAACAAAGAAGTTGTTGAAAACTAAAGCTTTGATTAAATTACAGCTAAAGTGGTGGTCTTCAAGTACGTCCTGTCGTTTTCAGTTAAATTTCAGATACCAGGAAAAGGAGTGACTGTAAAGGGTGAGCTTGTAACTGAAGCTTCAGATATGGATATGTGTGGCCTTTTGTGGCCATGGACCATGGCTCTAATATTCCAACGTCCAAAAAGAAGCAAAAGTGACGGCGAAAAACGGTGAGAGAAGAACACAAGTTCCTTTCTCATTGCCTATCAAAATCCAGCGATGGAAGATGCGCTGAATTCTTGTTTCCATTCACAGGGCTCAGTTTCTGAACTGGATGCCCACATCACTGAAAATGCCAGAGCCTGAACTGATTGAGCATGCAGGACTTGACTCTGCAGTATATGTCCACATCTATCTTCTTGGGTGAGCATGGCATTCATCTTTCCCTGTTTTAGCATTGAAAGGACCTTGATGTCACCTAGAGGGGGGTGAATAGGTGAATCTGCAATTTACAAAACTTTTTCACACTGTCAGTACCAAAACCGGTCAGACCGGTTTCCCAAACCGGTCACCGGTTTGGGCTGCAGAAACACACAAATATGTATATGACCCCCTCTACGAGTTCTAGCACAAACCAAACTTGTTTTGCAGCTCCTGCAGGTGATTTCTAGCAGGTTCACAAAGTCCCTGCACACAAGTAGAGCACAACCAGGTGTAGCTGAGCATTCTTGCTCTTGTTGCACCTCAGTGGTGGTCTCATGAGGTTTGGTGCTTAGATTTGCTGATGTAGAGCACTCCTCATGAGACCTAGCTCTTGTATCCACTTGCTTGCCGCTTTTGATGTTGACACATAGTTTCTCAATTCGAGTCCACACGAGATGGGCATCGAATAGAGTTGCTTGATCATCTAGGATAATTTCTTTAATTTCCTTGCTCACAACATCAAACAAGAAGTTAGTGACACGAGCATTGAGTTGAAGGCAATTCATCTCATCTTCGGTTGGATTGAACACATTCCAATCAACACTCGGACGATCAATGCCTTCAACTACAACACGCTCAAGAATAGGACTTAAAGCCCTAAGATTATTAAGTACATGAGCTGACCAAGTGGAATAGTTTGAGCCGTCACTAGCTAGTGGCTCATAGGTTACCTCACACGAAGTCGACATCTTTCCTCACGGCGGTTAAGCTTGGATGTGAGGCCAAGCTCTGATACCAATTGAAAGGACCTTGATGTCACCTAGAGGGGGGGTGAATAGGTGAATCTGCAATTTACAAAACTTTTTCACACTGTCAGTACCAAAACCGGTCAGACCGGTTTCCCAAACCGGTCAGACCGGTTTGGGGTCAGGAACTCAACACAGTACAAAAGCGGTCAGACCGGTTTACCAAACCGGTCAGACCGGTTTCCTGCAGAAACACACAAATATGTATATGACCCCCTCTACGAGTTCTAGCACAAACCAAACTTGTTTTGCAGCTCCTGTAGGTGATTTCTAGCAGGTTCACAAAGTCCCTGCACACAAGTAGAGCACAACCAAGTAGATCGAAGCGGAAGCAAATATAAATGCTAGAATTGAACTTGTGAGGCAAACCAATAGAGAGACACGATGATTTGTTTCCCGAAGTTCGGATTCACCAATGCCACAAAGGCCGTCACAAAGACAAGGTGAATCCTACTCTCCGTTGAGGGCCTACGAAAGGCGGGCTTATCCACTCCAAGCCACTTTCCTCGGTTCCACTAGCTTGTGGCCCTTTTCCACGAAGGAGGCAAGGCCAGCCTATACAAACAATCCGCGGCTTTCCACAAACACGGTAGCTCACCGGCGACGCCTAGCCGTCTAGGAGGCTTCACCTCCAAGAGTAACAAATGCTTCAATGGTTGCTAGACTTCACCGCAAGTGCTCAAGCTATGGATTCACTCTTTGCTGTTGCAATTAGCTCTAGCAAGCTTTCTCTAGCTCACTCACAAGATCTCTCTCTACCCAAATCCAAAGATATTTATAGAATCAATCAACTCTCACAAAGAGAGGTTTGGGGAGAGCTTGCTGGTGCTTGGGAAGGCTCTAGGCGTGCAAGGAAGGCAAGGAAAACCAGCAGCGTCAAAGGAGAGGGCCAAGGGGTATAAATACCCCAAACTCCCAAACTAGCCGTTATAGCCGTTGGAAACCGGTCAGACCGGTTTCCCAAACCGGTCAGACCGGTTTGGGTCCTGACAGCACACTAACCCCAAACACTACAAACCGGTCAGACCGGTTTGGCAAACCGGTCAGACCGGTTTTGCCCCAGACAGCACATGTGAGACAACAATGCAGCAAACAACACATGTCAAATCATACTAACAAATTGTCACTTAGAATATAAATAAGTTTAACACACAGAGTAGCACACATTACAATACCTCAAGTCCACAAATAGATAGAGTACGAATTTATTACATCCAAATTCATAAACGACTACAAGACTAGAAACTAGGCTTTAATCCATTCTTCTCCCCCTTTGTCATCAATCATCCATAAAGGGCCTGAAGAAGCTTGTAGTCATACTCCCATCATCTCTCCAAACGTCTCCGCCACTAGAAGGTAGGGCTATGATCATCTGACGAAGAAGTAGTAGTCCAATGAAAACCTTCACTCAATTGAATGTGCAAGTGATAATCTAGAGTGATGTACTAGACATGGAGTGAGATGTGGAAGATCAAAGCATACCATGACAAAGGCCGTCACAAAGACAAGGTGAATCCTACTCTCCGTTGAGGGCCTACGAAAGGCGGGCTTATCCACTCCAAGCCACTTTCCTCGGTTCCACTAGCTTGTAGCCCTTTTCCACGAAGGAGGCAAGGCCGGCCTATACAAACGATCCGCGGCTTACCACAAACACGGTAGCTCACCGGCGACGCCTAGCCGTCTAGGAGCTAGATGACAATTTCCGTCAAATGCGACGGAAATATCCGGTAGTTTGGCGGAAAGATGTGTATAAGAGACAGAGATAAAGCTTGATAGA
>OAMR01000006.1:4267391-4280971 GCA_900205405.1 Echinochloa crus-galli
CGTCTCCTCCGCCTGGGAGAACGGGACATGCCCGTCGTCTCGTGAGGCGACACAGGCCCCGTCGGTAGGCTGAAGCGGGGTCATACAGGGTGTGTTTAGTTCCAAAAAGCAGTAAAAGAGAAAGTTTGGTGAAAATGTCACATCGGACACTGTAGCACTTTTCGTTTGTTTGTGGTAAACATTGTCCTACCATGACCTAACTAGGCTTAAAAGATTCGTCTCGTCGTGTACATCAAAACCATGTAACTAGTTTTTTTATTTACCCACGTTTAGTACTCTATGCATGAGGAGAGAGATTTGATGTGATAGGTGAATAATGAAGTTTGGAGAGAGAATTTTTGAAAGTTTGATGATATTAGGGGAAAAACAGGGCCGTAAGAAATCTACGTGGATGAAAAAAAATTTCAGGCACCACTACTACGCTGTGGAGGGCCCAAGGCCTGCCAGACACCAGCATGGGAGCTGCGGCGGCGAAGGCGCTCGAGCACATCGCCGACGCGCCGGCAACGCTAGCGGAGGCGCGGCTCGCCGTCGCGGCGCACGCCGTGCTCCGGTGGGACTGCTCCCCCGACGCCGGCGCCGGCATATGGGACGCCGAGGCCACCTACACCAACACGAGCCTCCTCGCGGCGGTCGACGAGATCCTCCACCTCAGGGAGACCCACGCGTTCCCCATGGCGTCCCCGGCGCGCCGCCGCATGGACGGCGCCCTGGGCGTCGCCATGTCGCGCCTCATGGACGAGCTCCTCCTCCTCAGGGTGTGGGACGCTTCCAGCTGGATGGCAAGGGCGGCCTCCGGATCGCCGCCGAGAAGCTCTCCGTCTCCATAGCTCCCGGCGGTGGCGGTAGCGGCGCGTGGCCGGCGTTCCCCACCGGCACCAGCACCAGCACTGGGGAGGCGTCACCACCACCGACGAGCTCAACGCGTCCGGCAGCAGCCTCTTGAGCTGGCCTGATGCGCTGACCGTCCTCGTGGACGGCGAGGTCTCCGATGAGCTCCATCTGATCTGCCCCGCAAGCTTGCCTGTCCTCCATGAGATCGCGTTGCGGGTCATCCGTGCCGGGTACACGAAAGAGCTGCTCCAAACATTCACCAAGGCCCCCTGCCATGTTCTAGACAGGTGCCGATGAAAAATCTTCTCCTTAGATACGCTCATTACTTATCTGATGATGAGTTGCAATTTTTCGAATCTTATTTGATCCCAAGTTTATGAAGAGTTGACGATTGAACAGGTTCTTGTCAATCCTTCAACTGGACCGGCCATTCTTCGCGGTCAACGTAGTCAACTTCGAGCACGCCGAGTGGTGGACAGCGGAGGACATGGTGAAGCGTTGGATCCTGGCGACTAAGCTAATCACCAAGGCCCTAATCGTCATGAAAAGGCAGCTCATGGCGCAGAAATGCGGAGCCTTCGACAGGTTCAAGGACGAGTACTTCATGGCCATCGCGAAGCAGAGCATCTTCGTCTTGCTCAAGTTTGCGGACGGGTTCACGAGCACCGAATCACACGACAAGCTCATCTATGTTCTGGAATTGTACGAGACTCTGAGCAGCTCTGCTCCTCACCTCCTGCCCCTGTTTACCGGGCACCATACGGAGCTCATCTCCCGGCAGGTGCCCGTCGTTCTCGCCAAGCTGGCACGCGCGGTGAACGCAGCTGCTGGCGGCCTCGTTACCAGGATCCGAACAGACTCTTCTCCGACGAGAGGCGTCGGCGTGCATCCGCTGGCGCGGCACGCCATGAACTGCGTCGAGCTGCTGGCGCCGCGCCGCGCCGCGCTGGACCTGATCCTCGCGACCGGCGGCGAAGGCGGCGTGAGGTCGTTTGGCAGCCTCGTCTCGGAGCTAATCGCGGGCCTGGAACGCAGCCTGGATGAGAAATCCGAGCTCGCCGGCGCGGGCGGCTCGCCGTCGTGCCGGCACCTCTTCCTGGCCAACAACACGGGCTTCGTGCTGACCCGCGCCGCCGACGCCGGCGCGGCGTCTCTGCTCGGGGACGAGTGGGCCGCGCTTCGCCGGAGCCGACTCGAGCAGCACGCGGCCAGCTACATCCAGGCGTCCTGGGGCCCGGTCGTCGCGTGCCTGGATACGGCGGCCGTGGTTGCCGGCGGCGGCAAGCCGGCGAGAGCGCTGGCAAAGTTCGACGCCGCGTTTGAGAAGACGCACGGCAGGGAGGTGTGCCGCGAGGTCCCGGATCCGGCGCTCCGGGCGGCGATGCGGGAGGCCGTGTCGGAGATGGTGGTTTCCGCTTACAGGGCGTTTCTGGAGAAGAACCCCAAGCTTGGGAAATCCGTCAGGCACACGGCTGATGATTTGGCCGAATCGCTGTCGGAGTTGTTCGAAGGAGAATCCGCGGATGGCAGAAAATCCTAAAAGCATGACATATTTAAGATCGTGCCAGTAAAGTAAGCTTGACATCATGTACAAAATTAGTGGGTTTTGCTCCTAAAAGCATGTGCTGTCACGCATGCTTTGACGTCAAGATGCTCTGATGTTCGTGTGCTACATGAATCTGTCGGATGAATTCTGTCCATCTCATGACCTGCATCTGCAACGTTCTTTCTACTTATGGACGGTATTGCAGTATAGCAGAAACTAGCAAACCTCTTCAATGATCCGTGTCAGTTGTCTGAACTGTTAAGAGGTGTCTGATTGTCAACAAGAGACTTGCCAACAGAACAGGTGCAGACACATTGAAGCTGAAAGCAAACTCATCATCAGGAGCGCAAGTTTGGACTATTGGGCTATTGGGCCAGTGGTATCGGCCCAGTCGATCGGCTTCCTCAGGAACAAAACCGTGGGTGAAGCTCAGGGCCTGGTTTCAAACAGGCAAACAGCTCAAGGCACCCTGCGCGCGAGCCGCTTTGTCCACGGCGGCGCAGGTTTGCCGGCGACGGCGTGCAAGCTGCCGGCCGGGGTCTGTCTACTCTCCGTGTCTGGTTCGGGCAAATTCCACTGTACTCAGCCCAACACGGCGGCCGTGGAGAGGCTGCAGAAACGAGTGCGCCGTTGACAAACTGAGCTAAAACGTCTTCGTCAACGGCGAGTCAAGATAGTTGGAGCTAAAGAATTCGCCCCCGCCGCGTGCGGTCGACCTCAAACACACACGGCCATGCGCGTGAAAGCCCTCCAAGATTCTCCCAACCAGCAATCCCTCCCGTCCCGTGGCCCCTCGGATCTTCTTCTTCTCGGATAGTATCGCCGAGCGCCCGAGCCCGCGTTCACCTACTACCATGGGCGCCGCCGTCGGGAAGCCAGCGTTCGGCTTCGCGGTGGCGCCGAGGACGCACGCCGAGGAGCGGCTCGCCGTCGCGGAACACGCCCTGCTCCAGTGGACCCGCTCCCCCGGCGCCGACGCCGGCATCTGGGATGCAGACGCGAGCTACACCAACAGGGGCCTCCTCGCCGCGGTCGACGACGTGCTGCTCCTGGCGGCGGAGGACCCCTTCCCTCCCCCCGCGCGCCGCCGCCTCGACGCCGCCGTCGCCGCCGCCGCGTCGCGCATGGTGGAGGAGCTCCTGCGCGTCAGGGTCTGGGACGCCTCCCCGCTGCGCGCCGCCGTCGACAGACTCTCCCTCGCCTCCACCGGCGCGCGCGCGTCGCTCCTGGTCTTCCCCAGCGCCGGGGACAGGACCAGCGCCGCGACGGAGAGCTCCGGCGGGGACGCCGGCGCGTCCGACGGCACCCGGTCGTCGAGGGCCAGCTCGGGCGTGCCTGACGAGGTCGCGGCGCTCTTGGACGGCGAGGTATGGGATGAGCTCCGTCTCGTCCGCCCCGCCGGCGTCGCCGTCCTCCACGAGATCGCGCTCCGGATCGCCCGTGCCGGCTGCACCGAGGATCTCTTCCGGGCGTTCCCGAACGCCCCCTGCGATGTGCTAGACAGGTAATGATGCTTCTGGCTTCTTCTATCGTCACTGGATTAACAGTGTGATTGCCTATACCTTTTTCTGACTGATGATCATGAATGCACACACGATCATGGACCGGCAGGTTCCTGTCGATTCTTCGAGTCGAATGCTCGGAGCGGACGACGGAGGCGGTGATCAAGCGGTGGACGACGGTGACAAAGATCATCGGAAAAGCCATAGCCGCCATGCGGAGGCAGCTGCACGCGCAGAGTCCGGGCGCCTTCGACAGTTTCAGGGACGAGTACCTGACGGCCATCGGGGAGAACCGCATCCTGATCCTGCTCGACTTCGCCGACGGCTTCACCACCATCACGTCGCACGAGAAGCTCGTGTACATGCTCGGCATGTACGAGGCGCTCAGCGACGCCGCGCCCGCCCTCCTGCTCCTCTTCACCGGGCAGCGCAAGCAGCTCGTCGCCGAGCGGACGCAGGGCATCCTCACCAAATTGGCCGGCGCGGTGAAGGTCATGGTCGCCGCCGTCATGGCCAGGGTCCAAGGCGACGGCGCCCCGCACCCGCACGCGCCGAGCGCGCCGGGCGGCGTCGGCGTCCACCCGCTGGCGCGCGACGCCATGGCCTGCGTCGTGCTGCTGGCGAGGCACCGCACCACGCTGGACCTGATCCTCGCGGGCGCCGCCGACGGCCGCGGCGGTCCGGCGCCGGCGGGCTCCCTCACCGGCGTCGTCACGGAGCTCATCGCCGGCCTGGAACGCAGCCTCCAGGGGTGGCTCGGCTGCGCCGACGCGGGGGGCTCGCGGCAGCTCGGGGGCGCGTGGGCGGCGCGGCGCTGTGGCCGGCTCGCGCGGCACGTAGCGAGCTACGCCGAGTCGTGCTGGGGCCCGGCCGTCGCGGTCCTGGAGAGGCCCGTGTGTGGCGGCGGCAAGCCGGCGAAAATTCTGGCGGAGTTCAACGCCGCGTTTACCAGGGCGCGCGACAGCGAGGCGCGCCGGCAGGTCCCGGACCCGGCGCTCCGAGCGGCGCTGCGGAGCGCCGTGGCGGAGACGGTGGTTCCGGCTTACTGCGCGTTTCTGCAGAAGCACCCAAAGCTTGGGGAATCCGTCAGGTACACGGCTGATGATCTGGCCGAGTCCCTCTCGGAATTGTTCGAAGGGGATGCTGCAGATGCTAGAAGAATGTAGTGCTCCTATGCACCTAGAACATCATGTAATGAGTTTTGCCAGTCACAGTAGTTTCTTTTCCTTGATCATGGTCTTATACTCTTATGGATGCTATGGCTGTCAGGGTGGTACCACACCATTTTGTTCCTTATCATGTGCAAATAACCTGAACATGTAAAATATGAGGCAAGAAGTAGAAACATTTTCTTGTTGGCGGAAGTTTACATGCCGAGATCCCAAAAGCAACTCCCAAATTCACTGTGCAAAAGGAAGATTCTCCGTCACGTCAAAATGTCATAACATGCATGAATTACTAAATGTAGATGAAATCAAAAACTAATTACACGGTTTTGTTGTAATCTGCGAGACGAATATTTTAAGACTAATTAATCAATTTTTGAATAATTTTTTACACATACAAACGAAAATGTTACAGTGACGCAATGATTACGAGGTGACCCTTTCCTCCCAAATCTGAAACTAACAAGGCCATGGTTGTTTCTTCTTACATGATCAAGGAAGCCGCAGATCAAGAATAACTTTCAGGAATGTTACCTGGGCATGGCCAATATTTTGAAACACGAAAGTGGCTACTGCAAACTGGGCACGACCAATTGGAATGACAGTTCAGAGTTACTGGTGCGCTCAAACTCGCAGGTGTCGCCTTCCTGCAGGTTGTTCTCCCTGCAGATGTCAACCCAACCGGTGATGAAGCCATGTTTGACCAGGTGCAGGCACGACAACGCAAAACTTGGTGCTGTTTGCTGCAAGCGCAAGAACACCTGATTCAGAGACTCCATCATACTGAAACAATTAGCAATAGTGCATTAGTGGAATTGAAAGCAGATTACCAGGAGAGTTGTATCCTTAAATAAAATCTGTATATCGTTAGTGCCTGCCAAGTAAATGTTTCAGTATATCGTTAGGGGGAGTTGTACTAAATGTTTCAGCCAACTAAAAGTTTACAGACCAAAATTAAAGGGATAAAAAGGTCGTACATTGGCATGCGGCATTCTAAATCCTAGATGATGTTTTAGCTGGCAGATCATGCTTGTGTACAAAGGACGCAATCTGCCAGTCAACATGTGTGGTAAATAAGTATTATGATACAGGATCAACTGGCTGCGTCATTAGAAATTTGGCAAAGTCAATAGCCCAATAACATTGCCTAAGATTAGATAATAGAATATACTAGATGCTTTTGGTACCTACTGGCCTATTAGTGTCAGCTACTGAACTTCATAGCAATCGAAAGTTGAGCGAATAAGCTAGCTTTGGCTTTACCAGTTGCTTAATATCCTAGCAAGTAAGTTACCTTGATTGATTGCCTTTCATTCATTTCCGAAATGAAATGGAATTGCTTGCAGCCACACAGTTCCAGATGACGTATTAATTCCAGGAAGAAAAGACGGGGAGAATGTTGTGAGGGGTACAAACAATACACGGTGATGATTGCGTGACTTCCCCCTATATCCAACGTCAAATTTGCATCCCACGGCACGTACGGAGTAGCTCTTTTTCACCGGGGAACGCAGGAAGCGCTCCGGACCACAGCCAGGGCAGCTCCAGCAGCACCGTGCCGTACAGTATTGAGTATCCGATGTCGCCGCACCCGAGCTGCCGTCCCTCGCCGCGCTACTGCTGACGCTGGCCTTGGCGCTCCGTCTGGTGTCAGTGTAGCTCGGCGCGATGCTGGACACGGGACACCCTGGCCGCCGTGTGGGCTCGCCGCGCCGCTCGGCGGCCGGGACGCGTCCTCCCGGAAAGGTCCTCTCGAGCTGCATCGCCGTCCGTTGGCAGCATTCGTGAAACGACAAATGTCTTCCGTCGTTCGGCCCAGGAGCAGCGATCAGGCTACCAACAGAATAAGAGCAAGAGGTTCAATCTAACCTGAATCCAAAACAGATCTTCAACCTAAACTGAATCCACATACAGATAAAGTAAAGCGAAAATCCGGACGTGGGCATATAGATTCTGATACCAAAACTTACTTATCCCTACCACAACTGTTCAAAGCCACACCCATAACATCTCAACTAGTACACGGTACAAAGCATTTGATCAATTCGTTGGGCATATATTCACATACCAAAACTTATCCCTGCCAGAAGCAGTTGACGGTACACAGCATTTATCAATTTGTTGGACCTAACTTCCGCATGACAGCCAGCATTACAGCAAAGAGGCATAAACATTCCGAATTTCTCACCGACTCACAAGTTCAGAGAACTACTAATGAGCTACTAAGTTGCCACGTATACCTACCATCATGTTCGCTTCTCACCGACTCACAAGGTCAGAGAACTACTAATGAGTTACTAGATTGCCATGTGCAACCCACCATCATGTTTGCTCGGAAGCATTTGTGCCAGGAGTGTCCGGGACAGAAGCACCCTTTGTGTTTGTGGCTCCAGTGCTAGAAGCAGCCAGACTCAGCTCCTTAGTCTTCGTGAAGTAATGAAGCCTTAGCGCAAATATTTCAGCTGCTTGCTTCTCCAGAATCCCTGACACGTCTGGCAGCTGCTTCATAAGCGGTAACAGATGTACTTCTGATAAATCTCCAAGCTCCCTTGCTTTAGAGAATGCTTTGTGGTCAATCGTTGAGTTCATAACCAGATCTTTCAACTCAATGAGCAACTTATGCTGTATCATCACAATTTCTCTGGCTTTAACAGCAACAGGGTCAGTCGCTTCCTTAAGATGCACTACAGCATTCATGTTGGCATTAAGTAGGTCACAAAAGACATCAACTGCATCACCAACAGGGACGGAGATGTCCTCGACATCTAGGAATTTCCTTTTACGGGAACTACGTTTTTCCACATTCAGACTACCGCTTTGACCTTGAAGTGAAGCGAGATAGCTCCTCATCCACCTTGTGACTCTACGAGTCTACGACAGCGTTTGGTTCTGTGATTTGAGTGATCAATGTGAGGCACAATTGGCTGTACCTTGCCAGCATCAGGAATGACCCACTGGCAAGCCAGGCAGCAGTAGTGATTCTTTCCAAGAACATCTTGTACAGGTCTTACAAAATCACGCACCGATCCCTTTCTTGTCTCACCTAGGCTGAATAAAGCATATCTTCATTAAATAATCATCCATTCTATAGGAAATATTCAATGTGATAAAAAAATAGCTGATAAAAAAATAGGTACCTTTCTGGAAAATTGAGCAGAAGGTAATCAGAAATAATGGTCATCAGGTCTTCTGATTCAGCTGGCGCCTTGCTGCATAATTATAAGGCATCAGAACATGCAACAACAACAACAACATAGCCTTTTGCCCCAAGCAAGTTGGGGTAGGCTAGAGGTGAAACCCAAAAAGGCAAATAAAAAAACAGCAAGAGAATATATTCAGAAGCAAGAGAATATGCATTTTGGAAAATATTCTGGAACAAGAGAATATACATATTCAGAAGCAATGAAAATGCAGAACTAAATACATACCGACTGTCTACGCAGGTCTTCAGAAGATTTATGCGTTCCACCAGGTCCATTGGCATGTAGAGGTCATCCTTAAGATCAAGAGTCTCAACTTCTCTGATGAAAACAGTGGTTGCTTCATCAAACTTGTCCCTCTGAATGAGACTTGCAATATGAGTTTGGTACAGTGAGAACATGAGCCCTGAGTGAGAATGGGACTCCTGAACTTGAGCATCCTTCAAGAACTTCAAAACATACGCTTCAAGCTCTTTCCAATTCTGATTTGAAAGATGTGCTTGGGCTACTGTGACATCAAACTTTACTCTGGAAAATACAATATATCAGCCCGAGTCTATCAAGTACATGACCAATAAGTTATTTTAAACTTAGCTACAAAAGGGTAAGTACCCTATTCAAGAAACAAAGTAACAAAAGGAAATATTGCTGGCAATATGGAGTACAACTGCATGGCAAAACGGAATCAGAAGTTATTGTAATACTAACAAGAAAGCAACAACATCAATCTAATTAAAATTGTTGTCCATTGCACAAAGTGGCGGAGCTGACAAATTTCCACGCCTAGGGCCACTTTGGGCGAGGAGGCAAGATGGGAGCAAGCAGGCCGACGGAACACCTAAGCAGATGGAATCATATGCGCATTGTTTGGCTGCAAATGAAGCTTGGGCCGGCCAGCTACTAGGGCCAATTTACAGAAATCCTTGCTGAACCATGGAAAAAAACAGGGGGCATAAGAGGTTATTTGGGCCACGCCTAGGGCCGTGGCCCTAGTGGCCTTAGGCCCCATATCCGCCCCTGTTGCACAGAAAGTTTGTACAAACACCTTATCCAGGTCACTAGTGAGCCCTAGCCAACAGTTGCATCTAGACATCGGTAAATTGTGACTGAAATAAAACAAACATTAAAAAGCTACTCGTACTCTTACAAACAAGATAACCGTCCTATCCTAGGAACAAAGTAACAAAAAGAAACACTGCAGACAATATATAGTACACCTGCATGACAAAGGGTTCTTGTGATACAATCAGGAAGGAAAAAAATAATTCCAATTAGATTATTGTTCATTCAGCAAGAACATACTCAATTCTGTAAATTAAACTAAATACACAGATTGCATGAAAAAATGTATCAAGAACTTGTAGGAATCATAAGAATCTGTACAAGTTCACACTGCGGTTTCTTCGCAGAACTGAGACTACTGTTCTTTCAATGATTTATTAAAGAATCAACTGAGCATGGCAAGCAAGTTAACACCACTGTTTATCTAAAACTAACAAGAGACTACAACTTTGAACTGACAATGACATGAGTGAACCAAGCATCTAAACGACTGACTAAAATTGTCACTCGCATACCTTTAGGCCACAAATCCAAACGACTGACAAAAGTTGCAACCAATCTAATTACAGACACGGCTCAAGAAAGGCAACATATTAAGTTACAAGCTAACAGCTATATCTAGATACCAACGAATGAAGTCAGAAGCAATAGACTGAAACGAACAAATTAAGCCTGTGTACATGCAAGAGTCAACTTACATGTGCGTCGGTTCATTGACACTCAGCAGAATTAGGTCAGGGTTGTTATCAATTGCATGGATCTGGCTGCCAGATGAGCATCCGCCGGTCGTCATGATCCCAGCGCTGGCGTCGGGGGTCAGCGATGGCGCCGCAAAATCCTTCCCGGCGGCAGGAGCAGAGGGTGAGGGCGCCACTTTCTCCTTCGCTGACGCCTCTACTTCTACCTCCATCGCCGCCGTGATCTCTTTTGCTCGGGCAGCCGCCTCCTTCCTCTCCTTGACTAGCTCAAGAGCTCTCTCAGCCTTCTCTTTCGCTTCCAAATGGGCCTTCCCACACTTCTCCGCTACCGCCACCGCCTGCTCCACCTCAAGCGCCAGCGCCGCAGCCTTCTGCTTTTCTTTCGCTAGCAAGGCCTTCTTCTTTTCCACCTCCTTCGCCGCCTCCACTGGCGCCGGCTCCTTCCCCATAGGTGGCGGTAGGAGTTCGTCCTCCATCCTCTCCTTTCTTTTCGATCGAGATGGACTAAAGGCCGGCGACGCCGCGATTGAAAGAGGGACAGAATAGCAAACCTAGGTTTCGCACCAGACGGCCGTGATTCGTAACTCTGATGATCGAAAGGTTAGGCCGCGACCGTCTAGGCTGTCTCCTGGGCTGGACCGAAGCTGACTACTTTGTACAAGCCTTTTCAGCCCAATTTTGTCATGCAGCCTACACCTGGCCTGTTGGCACTTATAAGGCCCAAAATTTGCTCCACCACAACCTCCGTTCCATAAAATTGCACTTGTGAGGTTTAAAACGATCTCTATCTCCACCTTATTATTATAAAAAATAAAAATTGATTCTTTGATATGTCATAATCTATCTATCTATATTATATACTAAAAGAACTTTTCTTATCAAGGGAATTACTTTGTACCTCTCACATTGTATCCACATTGGACCCATGATGCAGGAAAAATAGAAAATATTACGAAAAATTTCTATACTAAAAGGATCGAGTTCTTTGAAAATTTTTCTTACCAAGGGAATTACTCCGTACCCCTCACATTATACCCACGTTAGACCCATGATGCAGGAAGAAAAGGAAATATTACGGAAATTTTTTTGTAAAGCGAAAAACACTATATGAGTTCACCTCTAACCCTATTTTTTTTTTCACCGATGTTTTTGTACCCGACCTATTTTTTGAAAAGGAAAAAGATCATGAAAAGCATATGGCGTGAAAAAAAATACGGCATCCTTCTTTTCCTCCAGCAAAAAAGCCAAATACGGCATCCTTCTTTTCCTCCGGCAGCAAAGCAAATACGGCATCCTCCGTATTTTCTTTAGTCCGTCAAAAAATCTAATACGGAATGCAGCAAAAAGACCCACCTAAATATACCCACATTTATACTCAACTAGGTAAGAGCCCGTGCGTTGCAACGGGTATAATACATGAAGCACGGTGATAAACAAATCGCACGAAAAATATTTATTTGAAGCTCATAGTTTTAAAATAATTAAAAAACACGTTATGCTATCATACACAAACAAAAGTACTCATGGACAATGCTATCGTATACAAACAAAAGTACTCATGGACAAAATCAAAATGCTTGTGGCAAATCTTTCATGTTACCACAAAGTAAAATTGAAGAACAGTACCAGCATCATCTGCATGGAACGTTTGATTCACCAGGTAAAGGATATTGACCGTGCAAACATCGACGTACTCTATGGTTTTCCCTGCTCACACAAGCATGCGGATTGTGTTACAACATAAAATCTTGTGGCTTCGGTGTCACGTTGGTGCACTGTGCATACCTCGCAATTCGGCAATTTGTTGCATGTGATCGTAATGCGGTTTCTTTTTTTATAATAATCACATACTGGGCCGTGTCAATGCGCCCTTTTGGTCATGCCAATCACCCATGACGACACGGCCTCGCGGCCAGTAGTGGTAGGAGTCTTGCCGTTGTGCAAGGGCAATGGACATGTCGGCTTCGGATGCAAGGCACGGCAAAAGGCGAGAGACTTAGGATTCTTTTAGACGAGGCAAATAATTAAATGGCACGATTAGGTTTCTCCTCCTGTCATTGCAACGCTGGGAAATTTCACCGTAGCCGTTTAATTTGTTAATGCTAATTGCTAACTCAGCACACATTCGAAAGGGATTTGGGCTAAGATATTTAGGTGTTCCTGGTGGCAGGTTTTGCGATGCCTAATCGGGCATCAACTCCGTCCTATCCTATCTCCTTCCTTCTTTTTCGGCATTTCTCTCAACTCAATCATTTCCCCCTCTTTTTTTTTTGCTCTAAGGGCCCTATAGTTTTGTAGACATTTTGGTTATCTGGAGCCTTTAGCAGAACCACACCTCCTTTTGGTGGCTTGGAAAATGGAATCACGCTTCTGAATCTAATCGGCAACATCATGCTAAAATGAACCCAAGAGAGAAAGAGAGAGCTGAGAGCCCCAGCAGCAGAGCATCTGGACTTGCTATATAGTGTAGTCACAACCCAGACAGACAGAGGTGAGAGCCGAGAGCGTGGTTGCTGCTGCTGCTTGTAACACCTTAAAATTCCATCACAAATAAATTGTAGCAACATGACTAGATTTAATTTTGTAAGGATTTCATTAAAATTTTTCAAATAAATTTGAGCCTAAAAAAAATTAAACATCATTTAAATAATTTTGGAGCAATAAGTGATTGTGCATCATATTTGAATTTGCATGTCTTTTGTTTGTTTGTGTGGAGTTTTCAAAGTCATGAAAAAGTCCGAAACCCCTCCCTAAACTCTCTCAATCTCTCTTTCTCTCCCTCGGCCCAGCCGCTCACCCCTCTCTCTCTTTTTCCCTTCCGCCGGGCGCGCCGGCGTCCCGCCGCCGCCCGCCGCTGTCAGCCGTCCGATGCGCGATCAACGGCCTGGATCGAGTCCAGCCTCGAGTCAAACCAGCCGCACACCGGTCAACTCCGGTCAGCGCCGGCACATTTGCAAAAGAGCCCCTAAGCTTTCACCTAATCAGCCCGCAGTCCTGTCCAGTTCAAAACTAATTAGATTTAAGTCCTGGTTTTTGTAGAAAACCCCCATGAGTTTCTCTGTTTTAGTTCCCGAAGCCAGCCCTTACCTTTTTGCTTATAAACCCCTCTGTTTTAACACCCAATTATGTTTTAGTCCCTGGTTTCTTTCAGTTAAGCCCCTGTAAACATAGTTTCTTTGCCAGCAAGTCCCTACACCTTGTTTAAGCCATATCTTTTCCGTTCTAGCTCCGTTTTTAGCGTTCTTGGTGTCCTCGCGTTCGTCTTTTCGAGCTTGTTAGTTTTAGGTGCTTGTTTTAGTCTGATAGTAATGTTTGATGTACTGTTTTCTTATTATTGTATGCTTTATTGCTTGATCGTAGATCTCGTGCCTGTTGCGACCGAGCCGCCAATTGAAGCAGATCAAGGGCAATATTTTGAAGAAGAAGAGGACGTTTTTGTAGAACAAGGCAAGTGGCCCTCCCCGCATAATCTTTTTGTCCTATATAATTGCATGACAACTAAATTTACTTTTATTGCATTAATTTGATGGGAACACCTTTTTAAGGATTTACCTAGTCTTATATCCATGATT
>OAMR01000006.1:4281146-4300906 GCA_900205405.1 Echinochloa crus-galli
TAAAGTTTACTTTTAATTGCATTAATATGATGGGAGTACCTTTTTAAGGATTTACCTAGTCTTTTACCATGATCCCTTGTATCTATGCTGATTTAAAAAAATGTTTTGGGTTAGTTATGCTTAGCGTTGCTAAACTCTGGGAATGGCAAAACTATATCTTTTACAAAATGCTGATCATGGAAATTCTGATAATAAATTAATGGTTAATACAAGAGAACAATATCCTTAATCGGAACCTGGAGTGACCACCCAAGAAAACAGTGCAACCATGGTGTCAAAATGGGCTCTGACCTTAGCCGATTAATTAGGGGTGTGATCGTACTGATGGCCTTATCCGAAAGGAGCAGAGGGGGTCTGGGGTTGCAGGGGTACAGCCCGGTCCTCTTGGGGTAGCAGCCTTTGCTAAGGTGCTGACCATTAGGGAGGTTTGTGGACCGCCCTAGTCTGTAACTATGCGGGTCGTTGGTCTTTTGCATACCTTTGTAAAGGCTTCGTAGTGGATCCCTAGCCACTCACCTCGGAAGTGTTTAAGGGTTTGGCCAACCCGGGCAACATGGGGAACACGAGCTATGGTGAAAGTGTACAACCTCTGCAGAGTGTAAAACTGATATATCAGCCGTGCTCACGGTCAAGAGCGGCTTGGACCCTCACATGATAATTGAACTTAAAGATGGAATTTAAATTGTGGTTTTACTCATGGTTTTTGGAATGAGATGTTTCTAAATGCTTAAGTGGGTTGGTATAAACTTACATCTAGTAAATAGGAAATTGCTAATAAAACTTGACCAACTTTAAAAAGCTCACTGCTGTGAACCATAGCCTATCCTTGTGGCCTTGCATCTTCCCCCCGCTTGCTGAGTACCTAGTTAGGTGTACTCACGCTTGCTTATGCTGATTCAGAGGAGAACAATGGTGAAGAATACTACAGCGACTACGATGAGTTCTGAGGCTTGCGCTTCCCCCAGTCAAGATGCCTGTGGAAGTTAAAGATGAAGACTCTTCGTCTAGTTATCGTTTGTTCTTCGTAAAGACCTTCGTGTCTCCCGAGAGTGTAATAAGAATATTGTAATAAATCTCTTGTACGTTGTAATACTATGCTATGATATTGCACTCTTTTGTCTATCATATGTGTGTAAATATGATCCTGGCGCACATATGAGATACACTTCGTTTGTCTTCGAAAATCAGGTGTGACACTGCTCGTGTCGTCCGTTGCTGGACTGGAGCACGGCTCCACCGCATACTGCAACGAGGGGACGTCAATTTGTCCAGGCACATGCCGCTCATGCACCATTCATTTTTTTTTTGAAAAGAGCCTCATGCACCGTTCATGCATCGAGCAAATGCAGGTACTCTACATGACACCAGTGGCGAAGCCAGCATCAGCCAGGGGGGCTGCTGCCTCCTTCTTCCTCCTTCAGCCCCCCTTGGCTTCCATGGTGGTGCCGGCTGTAGTGGGCTGGAGCCCCCCCAGCCCTCCCTGTGGCTCCGCCCCTGCATGACACTGCCGACACGGACAAATGAAAGGGCCCATACAATATAAAAACACTCATATTTCAACACCAAGTTTTTTACTTGTGCCCCTTTCAGGATTGGAGTATATATCTTAGACTTCCAAAAGTTGCACAAGTTTGTTGGGGCTCCATATTGTCCGCGTAACTTACAAGCAGTAAGCACATTGGATAGCATACACGGTAGCCTAATCCAGTTTCCTAGCATTCGAACAAATGCCTTTCACAGCTAGCTAAACAAAACATAGAGATACATCGTCTGTCATCATGTAACATAGCAGGTGATGCTTTAGGCAGTAACGATCGCATGAGCTAATGCGACTGTTTCACCTTGTCAGTGCATCAGTATGTACAAGCATGATAGCTAAGCGTGATCATAAGGACTACATACCCACAAGCTGATCATCAAGTCCTAGGTCTAGATGAGGAAGCACTAAGCACGACCTCCAGCTTCCAGATTATCTGTATGACTATCCAAGTCTCCATTTTGTGCCATGACCATGCAGTACACCCTTCTAGAACATTTGTTCCCCAATCTGTTGCCTTCATCACCCAGGCGACCTTCCCATCTCAAGTCGCTAAGCAGAAGTTCCTTCTCCCGAACCAGTAACAGGGACAAGTTAACAACACAACAAAGTTCGCATCCAACTCTGAGCTCTTCTGAACCAAAAAGGAAATCACTCATTTTTACTGGGATCCATGTATTCATTCAGAAGGGATGTCAGTACTTCTTTCTGATTGCCATTTCATATCTTGGTTGGATGTCAGGAATCGGTATTAAAGCTTTCAACCAGTCAGATTAATACATATACAATTGTTCAAGCCCATGACGACAAATAAATGGTGTCCATCTACATGAAAGAATTGTAACACAGAATTCAAGAAAAATACTGAACTAAAATCTATATCTCAGTTCTCTACTTCAAAGTAACTCCAAAAAAAATGCTAACATTGCTGGACACCATTGTCATTGACAAAATGCTAACATTACTTCAAACTAACATTGTCATTGATGAGATTCTATATGCCACAAATAAAAAAAATGCTTTCTACACATACCACATCTGCTTAAAATAACACTATCCCGAGCTTTTTTCCTCAACCATACTTTCTTCGTCGTCGAGGAAGGATTAGACATGTTGTTGCTTATTTTAACACTACATAATAAGCAGGAAAAGTACCTTGTTGTTGATATCGCAACATACCCGTGGGTCATGGAAATGCTTGACAGACCAATCAATAAAACACAACATCCTTTTGTTAGAGAACATGGAAAACTAATGTTATGCAGTTTATTTTCACCACTGAAAAGAAATGTCATGCACCAGCTTCTTAAAATAAGCAATACTCATGCATGACGCAGCAAAATTTATATATCATAAAGACTCAAATCAGATGCTGTTGATTTATTATGGACAAACTTGAAGGCAATGAAATTAACATATATCAAACCAGATAAAAGTGCTACGTGAGAAGTTTGGTTGTACCTGACTGCAGTGTCAGCCTTTTCCCCTGAAACCTCTCCAGTCCACTTCCTAATTCCAGGAGCCTTGAGGTTAATATCCCATAATTTACTAAAGTATACCACCTATAGTAGGATTTACCGCAGCACTCGAGGCAAGAATATCAATGTGTCCCCACTTCTGTGACAATATAGTCAGTTGATTACTGCTGTAGCCATAAATGGACTAATTACGCAAGCAGCTAGAAATATCATGTACTAAATGTCCCCATTTCAGCCTAGAAAGATAGCTCCAATTTTACTGGCTTCTCTTACAGCCATAATTACTGAGACACAGATAGTTTTGCTGCATAGTAGTTTTATACTTGCTGAGAAAGAACATAAACAATTGCCCATTCTATCATTATGTCACCCTTATGCCTCATGTGTATCTTTGATCTTAGGTGATCCACACAACCTTGACTATCACACCACCCTGCCGAACTAACCAGTACAATGAACTATCCATCATCATATTATTTTTGTTATAGGAAGACTATCCTATTAGTAAATAAAAAAAACAGAACCTCCCAATTACCCAAAAATGCGGCCTTTGAAAAACATCTTTTTAAAGAACCAATTAAACAAAATAATCAGCTCCATGAAGGAGTTCCTGGCCATGATCAATCTCTAGTTCCTTGTCTAGTTTCATTTTGAATCAAATTTGGAACCTCATGATTTCGTAACGTATTGACAGAATCTTAAACAGTCATGAGATTGTGAGAAAAAACTAACCTCTATCAGGTACCAGTAGCTATGCAAAAAAGGAATATCAAGCTATAGCAAAGAATCAGCATGTTGAATAAGTTTGCATAAACCTTAAGACATAATTTTATACAAAAATTGTGCAATAGTACAATCTATTTTTCAGAACCAGGAATGAAACAACCAATCTATACATTAATAAGAGATATACCACAAATGAGGAGAGCCACGAAATGCCAGGACCGCTTTGCCACGCTGCAATTGTTGTAGGGCCTCCCAGCTATGGTATCAAGAAAAATCCTTCTGTGAACAACCCCTTCATGACATAGAAGACATTCAGTTCAAAAGCCTCTTGCATTTTACTCATTAAGAAAATATCAAGCAGCAAGCCAGACTTAGGTTACCTCATTTGCTACATTTGAAAGGGCTTGGTAAAGACCAATCCAGACAGGTATTGTTGCCAACGTTGGAAAACATCCCGTGAGAGAAAGTGTAAGGCCATTCTATCATTTTTTAAGGCAGGGACGGACTCTGTCTATCAGGAAAACAATATGTCACATGAAAGAATTCATTTTTCAGGGATCAAGCACAAAATAAAACAGCGAAAAAATTTAACTGTCAGAACAGTATGGTTTAGGTGGGAAAATTCAAGCAACCTGCTAATGGGTTGACTCCAACTTGCCTATATAACCGAGCAGTCTGTAGTTGAGTCCTTTCCTAATAAGAATTATAGAGAAGCAGGAAATCAAAATATGTAAATAAGTGAGTTTGAAAATAGCAAGGCTAAAATAAGTTTCTAGGTACCACAATCAATGATTGGAATTTCCAACAGCTATACAAATCTGGTTGTCAGCATATCTTTGTTGGATTGCCTCAATAACGTTCTTGTCGTTCCCTCGATAGTTCAGAATTTACTTTCTGTTCGTCAGTTCACTTGGGACAATCACGTCTCCATTGAGTTTGACGCTTTCGGTTTTTCTGTTAAGGAACTTCCGATGGGGCACGTGATTCTTCGCTGCAGTAGCGATGGTGATCTCTACACCTGGCAGCCCTCCCCACCCACAGCCTCTGCACTCGTCGCCGCTTCCAGCACTCTTTGGCATCAGCGTCTCGGCCACCCTGCTCCAGCTGCACTAGCTCGTTTAAATAAGAACAATTTATTATCTTGTAATAAAGCAGGTCACTCTCTTTGCCACTCATATCAAGTCGGCAAATATTTTCGCCTGCCGTTTACTTCATCTAGTTCTTGTACTGCTGGACCCTTTGAGCTTGTTCACTGTGATGTCTGGACCTCACCAGTACCTAGCGTCTCTGGTTTTTTATATTACCTGGTCATTTTGGATGATTATTCACATTTCTGTTGGACATTCCCCCTCAGACGAAAGTCTGATGTCCACCAGACTCTTGTCAACTTTGTTGCTTATGTTCGCATTCAGTTTGGTCTGCCCGTTAAGTGTTTTCAGGCTGATAACAGCACAGAATTCGTCAACACTGTCACGTCCACCTTCCTGGCGGCCCACGGCACCCTGTTACGACTTTCGTGCCCGTACACATCTGCACAAAATGGCAAGGCTGAGCGTGCTCTTCGCACACTCAATAACTCCGTGCGTACACTGCTTCTTCATGCATCCATGCCAGCCTCATATTGGGCCGAGGCCCTCGCGACCGCCTGCTATCTGCTCAACAGGCGTCCCTCGGCCGCCATTCACAGTGAGATTCCCTACACATGTCTATACCGCGAGTCGCCCAGCTACGACCACCTACGAGTTTTCGGGTGCCTCTGCTACCCGAATCTTCAGGCCACCTCCGCGCATAAGCTCGCACCTCGCTCTACGGCATGTGTCTTCCTCGGATATCCCTTCGCTCACAAGGGGTATCGCTGCCTCGACTTGGCCACCCGACGCGTCTACATTTCTCGCCACATCGTCTTCGACGAGACACACTTTCCCTTTGCCGATGTCCCGGCCGCTTCACCGGCTCCCTCCCTTGATTTCCTGACCGATGATGATACTGTGGATGCTATACTTTGCTCTACTAACTCTGCAGCTCGCCACTCCACTTCGGCGCCCACGGTAGCTCCGTTCCCAGCGAACGTCGAGCAGCCGCCACTCTCCTCCGAGCCTGCTGGTCCGGACGGGTGTGGTCTCGTGCCCCCGTCAGGATCTGCCACTCCGGGCGGGTCTGGCCTTGCGCCACCCCTGCCCGGACCGACTTCGGCGCCAGCCGTGCCGACCCCGCTGCTCGTCTACTCTCGTTGCCCACGTGCAGTTGCCCCTCCACCGACGCCGCCAGCGCCCGCCCCTGTACCCGTGCCGCCTGAGCCCTCCAGACCTGTGACCCGCACACAGTCTGGAGTCATCTCGTGCGTTCAGTACAAGGGGCTGGCTACCATCGTCCCATCGCCAGTTCCGTCGAACTACCGCAGCGGGCTTGCTGACCCCAACTGGCGCGCGGCCATGGCCGATGAGTTCCAGGCCCTGATCGACAACGGCACCTGGCGTCTTGTCCCGCGACCGCCCGGTGCTAACGTCGTCTCCGGGAAGTGGATCTTCAAGCATAAGTACCACTCCGATGGTACTCTTGCCCGGCACAAGGCCCGCTGGGTCGTTCGAGGCTTCTCCCAGCAGCACGGCATCGACTACGACGAGACGTTGAGCCCGGTGGTTAAACCGGCGACCATCCAGGCTGTTCTGAGCATCGCCGCCTCCCGCGCCTGGCCCATCCACCAGCTCGACGTGAAGAACGCCTTTCTTCACGGCCACCTCGACGAGACCGTCTACTGCCAGCAGCCGCCTGGCTTCGTCGATCCCGCTCACCCCGACTACGTCTGCCACCTGCAAAAGTCTCTGTACGGACTCAAGCAGGCGCCGCGAGCGTGGTATCAGTGGTTCGCCTCCTTCATTCGGCAGCTCGGCTTCGTCGCTTCGGCCTCCGACACTTCCCTCTTTGTGCTCAAAGAGGGTTCGAGCCTCGCCTACTTGCTGCTCTACGTCGACGACATCATCCTCACCGCTTCGTCTGCGTCACTGCTGTAGCAGATCATGGCCAAACTCGCTTCCGAGTTCGCCATGACCGACCTCGGCGACCTGCACCACTTCCTCGGCATCTCCGTCACGCGCTCGACTGACGGCTTGTTCCTGTCCCAGTGACAGTACGCCGTGGATCTTCTCCAGCGCGTCGGCATGGCTGAGTGTCACTCTACAGCGACTCCTGTTGACACTCAGGCCAAGCTTTCGGCCTCGGACGGCGCCCCACTGTCTGCCTCAGACAGCTCCGACTACAGAAGTCTGGTGGGTGCTCTCCAGTACCTCACCCTGACTCGCCCAGACCTAGCGTACGCCGTCCAGCAGGTGTGCCTCTTCATGCACGACCCTCGCGAGCCTCACCTCGCGCAGGTCAAGCGCATCCTCCGCTAAGTGAAGGGCACGCTCTCCTCCGGTCTCCACATCGGCACCGGCCCCGTCGACAGCCTGACCGCCTACTCCGACGCCGACTGGGCAGGCTGTCCGGACTCTCGCCTCTCGACTTCAGGCTTCTGCGTCTTCCTCGGTGACAACCTGATTTCATGGTCCTCGAAGCGCCAGACCACGTGTCCAGGTCCAGCGTCGAGGCCGAATACCGTGCGGTCGCCCACGTCGTCGCTGAGTGCTGCTGGATCCGCCAGCTTCTTCAGGAGCTTCATGTTCCGCTCGCCTCCGCCACCGTTGTCTATTGTGACAACGTGAGTGCCGTCTACATGACAGCCAACCCTGTTCATCACCGGCGCACGAAGCACATCGAGATCGGCATCCACTTCGTCCGTGAGAAGGTAGCGCTTGGACAGGCTCGGGTTCTCCACGTTCCCTCTGCTCATCAGTTCGCTAACATCATGACCAAGGGCCTCCCTGTACAGCTTTTCACCGAGTTTAGGTCCAGTCTTTGCGTCCGTTCTCCTCCCGCTGCGACTCGGGGCGGGTATTAGGAAATGTATAGTTGATTGAGTAGATTATAGCTTACCATGTATAGCTGATATGCTTATCTTGTACTAGGATTGTTTCCTTGTAACACAAGCCATATTGGCTATATATATATATATATATATATATATGAGAGGTCACCCCCTGATTGGGTGTGGTGTTTCCCCAAACCTATCTCTCTACACAGTGAATACCAATGAAGATCCAACAGGCTTGATTGAAGGGGCAGTCAAAAAACAAATGCATGATCACCTCTTCCGCATCCTCTATGCATTGCACACATGAGTAGCTATCCAGCACTATATGTTTTCGCCTCAAAATGTTTAGTGTTGAGTCTGTCTCTAAGAAGCAACCAAAAGAAGAATGACCCATTACTTTCTTGGCCCTAAAAAAATTCCATTCCTCGTATGACACCGATTTTAGGTTTCGTTTCCAAAATGACACTGCCGTCACTTATGAACTAACACCGTTCCGTAGCACTTGAAAAGACATGTTTGCCCATCATTCGATACTGTAACTATTACCACATTTGATGCAAATACTACTTCTGCAGCACAACTTTTGCATCGTTTATCACGTTTTTATTATATTGACCAAATGTCATAATATTTTATTTCTGACAATTATTTTTTGGGGCATTTAGAACTAGATTTGTATATGCCAAATGAGCACATGATACAACAACAGCATTAGGTTCACAGAAACGCTCATAAATAATGATCACAAATATACCCATGATCCAATTTTTAAAGCATACATAAGATACATAAGGTTCACACGTGTGATAAAATAGGCACATTGGTTTAAAGTGTTTGATAAAATAGTCACATAATCAAATGAGGGGCCAAAACGTATTTTGAAGTGTTAATAATCGATATTGAGGTTGACGTCAATTTGGGAACGGAAATTAAAGTCAGTGTCAAATAAAAAATGGAATTTTTTAAGGGACAACAAAAAAAGGGTCATTATTTTAGTGTCAAATAAAGAATTTATACTCTTAAAGGAAATGTTTATCCTTGGTTCTGTTTGCAAGATGTAGTTATACAATTTTTGAAGTTTGAATTCAAAATTGTCTAGAAATTTGAGTCAGACGAAGGAAGCTCGGCTCGGACTTGCGCGCCGTACGTACGGTCCGTGGTCGCGCGCTAGAGCTCAGTCGGTGGAGAAAATACCTGCGCGACTGTAGTAATTCGTTTGTATTTGTGAATAATTGTCCAAACACTGATTAGTTAGGCTAAAAATGTTCGTCTCGTAAAGTAAAATAAAATCGTGTAATTAGTTTTTAATTTTATCTATATTTAGTATACTCTAGGTATACGTCAGTATTTTAATGTGATGAGAATTTTTTTTTACAGTAAAATTTGGTAACTAAACGAGCCCCGTATACGGTGGACGGTTTCATCTAGAGTTCTGAACGTAACCGTTCGATCAGGCCACAATCACTTCTATTCCGGGCTTCCGGCAGTCTTCTGGCCACCGCCGTGCCGTCGTCGTCTTCGTCTCCTATTCCCATCACGATCTAACTTTGGCCCAGCCCAACAAGCCCCCGCTACATATACGTGCTCACCTCTAACCCTAAATCCCCCAATCCATATTCTCTCCTCTCCTACAAGCAGCAGGCGGCGCGTCGGCGGCGGCCACACCTCGGCGATTCGTCGGACACCTAGGACACGGCGAGCGCTGGTGGACGTCGAGCAGCCGCAGCAACCCTAGGCGACTAGAGGCGGCACAAGTGCTACAGAAGCCTTCACGCGCGTGGTCCAGCAGCGTGCGAGATGTTACAACGGGCAGCCGATCCTCCGTGTCCAAAGAGGAGCAGCAGATCGCTAGAGTAAAGTCCCAACCCGCATGGCTCCATGCCTCTGATGATCGTATTGAATTTGCATTTGTTCTGGAATTTTGATCTGTCATGCTTGATTTTTAGATAATGGATAATATATTATCCGGCCTTGACCAGAACGGCTACGGCCAAACAGAAATAAGAAAATTACATCCCATCATGGGGTCAAGTAGTCCTACACGACCACCAAAATCGCTATAACACGTTTACCAGACCTTACAAAGAGCTGAAAACGCTGGACACCGACCACCATTGATGCTTCTTCGAAGGCAACGATCAATCAAGTATAACTATTCACTAATAATTAAGAGAAGAATGGGAGGGATCTTCAGTTAAAAGTCAGGCTAACGTACCACTTTTCCTATCTGCAATCAAGTGACCAATCCGTTTGAGGTCAAGAAAAATTAACGAAATTGGTTGCCGCCGCCGGCCTGAAGAAACCAGGCTAGGTTTTCACCCAGTTATTGATCAACCACGGGCGCAACAGGGGATGATCTGACCAACGACTTCAGCAGCGCCTTCAACAAAGTGTGTGTCACAGACACATCGCAGCCACCGGTCCGGCACAACATGGCAGACAAGGATTTCCCCCAGATCGCCGCCACTACCATCACCACAGTCGCCCTCACGTGAAGGACACCAGCATCTTCGCACAACCACAGGACGCCGCCATCGCAAGAAAAGACGCACTCCGGCCACCGTCGACGAACACCACCACCCGGAGCAAGGTTCCGCCGGCAAAGGGACGGCACCAACCCGTGGGAAGACGGCTGCACGACAGCTAGCGAAATTCGCCCAGATTGCTCCCGTAGGGAGCGACGCGAAGCAATGAAACCGCGCCTGAGGCCAGATCCGCGCGCGCGGCCACCACATCCACCAGTCCGCAGGCTCCTCGTCCGGCCCAGCGTCGCCGGCCTGCCGCAGTACGCCATGGTCGCCTCCATCTTCCGGCCGCCGCCCCCTCCAGATCCACGCGAGGCTGCCGCGGCCGCTGGCGAAGCTCCTCGCCGCCACCATCCTTGGGCTCCGCCGGGCTTCCGGCGACCTCCTCAGGCGGCGGCGAGGTATGGGGTGGAGGGGAGGGAGGGGCCCGGCGGCGGCTGCTGGGGTTCGCCACCCGTGTCGCCCAAGACGGGGGCGACGCGGGGGCCCAAGCTCGACAATCTGTCATGCTTGATAATGGGTATGCATGTTGAAATCGATGAATTGCCGATGCTGATTGGTACTTGTACGGGCGACTTGCTGTGTCGGGTCGGGCTCGGGCCCAGGTCTGGTTGTGGGTCATTACTGACATGGATAGATGTAATATTAGCATTCCAATACAATTTTCTACTCTACTCGTTTTCAATGTAATCCTTATTTTAGTTATTTAGTTGAAATTATTTTGTTTCCTTCTCTCGAGTATTACAGTAGCTCCTGAATGGTAATTGCACTTCCATTTTTTTTCATCTCTGCCATGCAGCTATATTTAGTTTTTGTAGAATAATTAGCTTGTTTCAATTAACAGTTTTTGCTGTAGCTAAATGGACTTTGGCTGACATTTTTGTTTGCAGTGTGACTGCTGCTGCCCAAGTGTTTGTTGTCAATCAGAATTGGGATGTGCTGGAGACCTATCTTGCTGATTTCTTGATCGAGGTTCAGGGTGACGAGGTCTACCCCCACCCGGGTTTGTTTTGCTCCCTTTACCAAGCACAAATCTCGTATCTCATCAGTAAAAAGCAGTTTGTGGAGGCACGAGCCGTTTTCGATTACAAGGTTAAACCTCTTCTAGATCCAGACGAAGATGATATGTACAAGCCATTTGATTTAGAAGCCCGTGTGGAAACGTTGAAGGACTGCGTGAACAATTGGTATGTTGTATTCCTTTATTACAATGATTATTCCTGTTGCACCAATTGTTATGAGGTTGTATACTGGTAAAAGTTTAGAGTAGTTTCATTTTAGGCCAGTACATTATAAAAGCTTAACTGCTTATACTTTCAAAGCCGTCATTTTTTAAGGGAAAATTTGACGTGTAATGTGATGTCTATTCGCTGGTGGACACAAAGAAAGTGCAATTTGAATGTGGAAAATCTGTTTCTGAGCCAATTTGCCGAGACACTTTTTTTTTCATAATGATTTTGGGCTGAGTAGAAGAGTGGGTAGATAAGGTTGATGGCTGAGAGTCCATTGATTTCTGAGTTGTTGTTGTTAGATTCTGCTGCCGCTCGACCCACATCGTCAGACCTGAGGCATCTTTGGTGGTGAGGAAGAGGTGGGGGAGGGGGGAAGGGATGGCATGGTGGGCTGAAGAAGGGTGGCAGCTGAGTGGAGCCTACTCAGCCTTGTATGCATCAGCCATCTTGATGGGTGGTGATGGCCGTGGCAAGAGCTTAGGGATATCAGCTATGAGGAGGTCGGGAAGGTGGCCATGGCTTAGATTGGGTATGGTGATGCAGCCCGCGGGGAGCCTGAGTAAATTGGGTGGGCAGGGAGGGGCTATGGTTTCGAGTGGTGAGCGCAGGCCGTGAGGCGGATGGCCATGCTCGTGCCGATGAAAAAGAAAGAATCTTGCTAGTGAGGCCAAGGGCAAAAAACGACATTTCACCGTCTTCCTCTCTCCTCAGCCTAAATATATTATTTTGATTGAGGCGGTGCCTTTCTGCAGATTTGCCTTGAGATAGTGTGTGTGTCCAGCTAATTGCACTTTTCTTTTGTGTCCCACAACAAATCGATGCCACTTAATTTTGACCTTTTTAATATTCTTCTGAAGCTACTTAAAAGCTTTGTAAGATTCAGAGTGGTTTGGAATCCATTTTTGTAATATTCTTCTCAAGATCTGTTTTTTTTTTCTTATGCAGCTTGCCATTGCCTGTTGATCAAGTTGAAGATATGAATATAGTTCTTTCTGATTACCTTATGCTTTATTTCCCGGCTAGGTAAGTATTTTCAATCACCTGATAAATTATGTTGACGAGTACAAAATATAGTTAGATGTGTTCTGCTAAATAATGGCTGATACACCTAAATATATCTAGATTAGTTCTTTTTCTCAAATTATATAAATTTATGAAGTCCTGCAATTGTTTACATTTGGAATGACAGCCTTAACAATATGAAGTAATTACTGAGTCATTTTCAATCCTGCAATGTTTTGATCTTAGAATGATATAAATGATATATTATCTAGCATGAGTTACGTTGCTACATTTAATAAAGTCACATTGCTTCAAATAGCTTGCAGAGTGAGGCGAAGAGAACAAATTCAATTGCAGATTTTCTAATGACTTTCAATGACGAAAAAGGAAAAAGACATCGTTGTTTGGCATGTCAGTGGGTGATGTCAGCTTCAGTGACTTCTAGATCAATAGTCGATCATATCAAGCACTCTAAGCAAGTTAACGGTTGTCGTAGAGTAACAAAATGGATGCTTGAATATCTTGCTTGTGTCGAGGGTGAAAATCAAATTGGTATACAGGATATAACTGCTGCTTCATTGGGGACCCAGTCAAGAAAGAGGAAGGCACCATTGTCACCTCCATTAACTGTTTCAGATCAAGAATCTGTTATTATTCCTGAGGAACTTGCTTTTCCAATCTGGACTGATCTTTGTACAACTAACTTGAAAGCTTTATGTGCTCTTAAGAATAGCAAGGACCAGTCAACTGCTGCAGCAAAAGCGACGGAAATATTATTTCGCCAAGAAAAGCTGATATCTGATTTGAAGGAATTATTTTTTTAGTTCTATGGATAGACATGTTCCACTGGGGTCTACTATGGCGTTCATGAAGATCAAGACTCTCCTCAATTTGTCAGATGATCTTTTCACATTGCTCAAGAGCCTGCCATATGTTTCTCAATTGTTGTTGGACCAAGATAAGAAAGTTACTGAACTGAAGCGTTGCTTTATGGTTGCTGCTGCTGAGCCCCTCCCTCCAGCACCAGTTGATGTGATGTCTCCCAGAGCTGATAGTTCCGAGAGTATCTACAGCAATCATCATCACCTATGAGTTGTTAAGTTGTTTTATAAACTAGTCTGTATAAATTGTTTTAGCAGAAGCCAGGCTGTGTGTGTGTGTATATATATATTTTCCATTCATTACCTTTGAGGATCCGTCGTGGTCTTCTAGACTCTACGAATTTGTTGCTTCATCCAAATGTGTAAAAGATCATCCGTCATGGTCTTCTAGACTCTACGAATTTGTTGCTTCATCCAAATGTGTAAAAGATCATCCGTCATGGTCTTCTAGACTCTACGAATTTGTTGCTTCATCCAAATGTGTAAAAGATCATCCGTCATGGTCTTCTAGACTCTACGAATTTGTTGCTTCATCCAAATGTGTAAAAGATCATCCGTCATGGTCTTCTAGACTCTACGAATTTGTTGCTTCATCCAAATGTGTAAAAGATCATCCGTCATGGTCTTCTAGACTCTACGAATTTGTTGCTTCATCCAAATGTGTAAAAGATCGTAGTCGCACTTAAAAGCCGAGTACTCTACCATTGAGTTAGCAACCCAGATAAAATAGGATCTCTTAGACACGATCGAAATCCTTTTTGGTGAACATCAAAGAAAAAACTCGCTCTTCTTCCGTAAAAAATTCTTCTAAAAATACGGAACCTAATCGTTGCATAAAAGTTCGTACCGTACTTTTATGTTTACGAGCTAAAGTTCTAGCACATGAAAGTCGAAGTATATATTTAAGTCGATACAAAGTCCGTTTTTTTGAAGATCCACTATGATAATGAAAAAGATTTCTACAGTTGGTTAGTCTAAGCGAGCCAAAGCTCCAAAGAAGTAGTCGGACAACTTGTTGTCACAAAACAGGTGAAAATATGTTAGCACCAGTGGAAAAAAGTCGAGACTGCAAAAAAAGAAACTCTGACAATATGTTGTCAGAAAAAGTGCATGAAAGCATGCTCCCACCCATCAAAACGCCAAAGCAATCAGCACCCGTGAATGAATAGGCAACAAAAGACGATGCAGAGAAGCCACTGTAAGGCATGCCCGGTCAAAAGAGCAATCAATGACTGCATAGAAAAGGAGGTACGCATGCGCATCCACACTCAGCTGCTTGCGAATCACTAGCCAACAATACTCATTCCATTAAGCCTATAACTAGACACCCCTACCTAGTTTACCAGGGCAGCACACTCGAAGGCACCAACATGTGGTACCCCAACTTCCATCCTCCTGATGTGGTCTTGAGCAGCAGCAAAGCCATGAGAAAAAGGAAAAAGACATCGTTGTTTGGCATGTCAGTGGGTGATGTCAGCTTCAGTGACTTCTAGATCAATAGTCTATCATATCAAGCACTCTAAGCAAGTTAACGGTTGTCGTAGAGTAACAAAATGGATGCTTGAATATCTCGCTTGTGTCGAGGGTGAAAATCAAATTGGTATACAGGATATAACTGCTGCTTCATTGGGGACCCAGTCAAGAAAGAGGAAGGCGCCATTGTCACCTCCATTAACTGTTTCAAATCAAGAGTCTGTTATTATTCCTGAGGAAGTTGCTTTTCCAATCTGGACTGGTCTTTGTACAACTAACATGAAAGCTTTGTGTGCTCTTAAGAATAGCAAGGATCAGTCAACTGCTGCAGCAAAAGCGACGGAAATATTATTTCGCCAAGAAGAGCTGATATCTGATTTGAGGGGATTATTTTTTAGTTCTATGGATAGACATGTTCCACTGGGGTCTCCTATGGCGTTCATGAAGATCAAGACTCTCCTCAATTTGTCAGATGATCTTTTCATATTGCTCAAGAACCTGCCATATGTTTCTCAATTGTTGTTGGACCAAGATAAGAAAGTTACTGAACTGAGGCGTTGCTTTATGGTTGCTGCTGCTGAGCCCCTCCCTCCAGCACCTGTTCATGTGATGTCTCCCAGAGCTGATAGTTCCGAGAGTATCTACAGCAATCATCGTCACCTATGAGTTGTTAAGTTGTTTATAAGTTGTTTTATAAACTAGTCTGTATTGTTTTAGCAGAAGCCTCAAAAGTCTTGAGGCCTCTACCTTTTGGGACTACCCATAACAGGCTCTGTGTATTTCATTTTCTTTAATATATATTTTGACTTCTGTCGCTAAATTATTATACTACAAAAACTTACCTCTGTGTGGATAGCCAAGCACCAAGCTCGCCTTTCCTCCCGTGAGGTGATGCTGGAATAGCTTGACATGAAGCAGATACACAACTGCCGGTTTTCTGTTTGCAAACCAAAACGTAGAATTTATAATCAAGAGAAATATACGAATGGTCGTCGTACGGTAAATTGTGGTCACTTAAGGTCCAATCAAGAATCTGAGAACTTAGTTGTAGTATTTAGAGAACTCTTTGTAAATTGAAATTCTAGGGATTTATTTATAACTTAGCAGTCATGCGTTGCCAGGGTAAAAATATTAATTAAGTATTCTATTTTCGTTAGTACTCCGTATGCTTTTACTTTTATGGAACCCAATAGATATTTTGTAGAAACCGATAGGTAGCACATTTTGTTATACTCATTACACTTTTTTATATAGTTGCTAGAAACAAAAACAAATAGTATTCCGTATATACTCTCTCCGATTTGGTAAAGAAAGTCGTTTTGGACAAGATTTGAGTCAAACATTGAGAATATAAATCATGAATAATATTTAAGTTATTGACTTTTAAAAATGTGAAAATTACATAAATAGATTGGTCTTGAAAATTACTTCCATAAAAGTATACATATATCTATATATATCTATAAGGATACAGTAGTTTCTAAACGTTTCTCACCCAAAAAATCCTACCCACCCCTCACAGAGGACCCACGTATCAGGTCCAACGGGAAAAACGACGTGGAAAGTTTTTAAAAACGACGTTTCTTGCGAGTTTTTACCGTTTTACGCATTACTTTTCTTTTTTACCGTTTTGCGCATTACTTTTCTTACCATAAAATTTCTTTATCCACCCTCTGTACCCACCAATCAAATACCATACCCAGGTCTCCTGCTTTTTCCCGGTGCGGAGCCCGTGCGGAGCTCGACAGCTTATTATTCTCTTTCCTTTTTTCCGTTCAGGCCTGGCTGCCCACGCCTGTCCATGCATAAAAAAAAAAGAAACCAAACCGTCTACTCCACGTCCACCCCAAGTACCTAGCTAAACTACAGATTTACCACTTTATTTGTATTCGTCTGCGAGAAGGTGGCGCCCAGGACGGCAGGAAGGTCGGTGGCCTGCGTGAAGTGCTCGAGGCCGAGGAACCCCCTGAGCTGGCGCACGCACACGACGGTGACGACGCCGCCCATGAAGCCGACGATGGCGGCGTGCGAGAGGAAGTCGACGAGGAAGCCGAGGCGGAGCACGCCCAGCGCGGCCTGGAACGCCCCACGAAGGTGGTGGCCGGGGACGCCAGGTCAGAGACATTGCATTGCACGCATCACAAGCTCCTCTAGATTGAATTTCAATGTGTTTGTAGTTTGCTCCCAACGCCATGTATTTGTTGTGTGCGTCGACGTTCAGTGCGCGGTGGGGCGCGATGCGCTGCCGTGCCACTTTTCTGTGTATGGTTGCGAGCCTGCGATATCTTCGTCTTCAACTTTTATTTGTATTACTGGTGATTTCTTGCTGGTTGTTGCGGGATTTGAAAAAGTTTATGATAAACAATGAATCATACTTGTATTTGTATTAAAATGTCAACTAACTCTGCAAGTGAGGTAAAAGTCAATTCAAGTTTGAGAATTCAAGATGATATGCACATGAGAGAAATATCGATTAATATTTTTTAGTGGGTTTTTAGCGCATCTTAGTGGGAGGTGATGATGTGGCTTCACGAGAGAGGAGAGAAATCTTTAGTGGAGAGCAGAACTAAGTTTTGTATGATGATTAAAATCCGATTTAGATTGCTTTGTCTTCCACTCCCGCAGTTCATTGTATTATTAAAATCCGATTTAGATTGATTGGATATGGGTTAAACGTAGGACGGACGAGGGTTAAACCGACTGAATCTCATCAAAAAATTATCTCCGATTATTACTCATTAGATAACTTGATTATATTCCATCAAATAGTATATGAATTTGCAAATTAAGTAGAAGTCAGATGATGATAGGTGTATGGTGGATCGTCAGTTCATCACACATATTATAATCACCTGTTGCAGCAGATGGGTGCTGGCACGTCGGCAGAGCAGGCAGCGCAAGCAGCTCTGCTGATGCAGCAAGCATTTGCGTTGATGCAAGGCAAACAAACAGTGGAGACCAATGATGTTGCTGCGGGACAGGAGGGGTCTAAGGCGGAAAAGGTTGACAAGCAAGTGAAACCAGTGAAACCTACAGGGAAGACAGATGTGCCTGAGTCATCGGCTGCGGGTGCCACGAAAATTTCTGGTAAACAACCGTATTGTTTTAGGTGCTATACCAAGGGTCATGCATTGACAGAATGCACAGCGGAGCTTTATTGTGAGATATGTGACAAGAAAGACCATATGACGGCATGTTGCCCAAGATATAGAGCGGATAAACCTTTTGCTCTTGCTGTTGGTTATGCGATTGACGCTCTTGGGTTCTACTATATACCAGCACCGCACAGTCATAGGCAGAAGGTAGAATCAAAATCAGGGATAATCAGAAGTGTTGGTAGCTCTCTTTCAGTGGCTAATGTAACGTCTGAACTTGAGCGCTTAATTCCTGGACAGTGGCAGTGGGGAGTACAGGAAATTGGCCCTAACACTTTTAAGGCCATGTTTCCTACTCGTGCTGACTTAAGGAGGATGGTGGAGTGGGGGGTGTTACACACAAAATTCCCCAACACGACCATGACAATTGAGGAGGCGGGAGGAGGTGATGTGAAGTTTGAGCTTGATAAGATTTGGGTGCAATTTACTGGCCTTCCAGAGGACCTTAGAGAATATGAGATTATATGGGCAGTGGGTTCGGTTTTGGAAGTACCAGGAGAGGTTGATATGAAGTTCACAAGGAAATATGATAGATGCCGTGTACAGGTGTCTGTGTTGGACTCCAACATAATCCCCCAGTTTATTGATATAGCTATTGGACAATCGATGTATGGCCTGAAATTTATAGTGGAGACTGCTATGAATGCCAATAATCCGGAACCGATGGATATGGATGCTGGTGGGGGTGATGATGGCGATATGGATGACTCGGAGGAGCAGAAGGATAAAGGTTCACAACAGAATTCCCGTGATAATTCAGCAAAAAAGCGCCCAGCAGATCCACCTGCGGATGCCGCAGGCCGGAAGGGGGGCAGCGCTGCTTCGGCCGGGAAGGGGAAGCAAGTGCAGGTGCTGGATTTTGCGGACAGCAGGGGTGCTGTCTTGGTGGCTGCAGCCGAGCAGCAGCAGGACAGTATGGTGCAGCATGGAGTGGAAGAGATGGTGCGAGGTGGCCTAGCCGGTGATCACTTGGCATTGGCTGATATTCCTGAAGCACAGACTCCGGGCCTTCGACGGAGCAAACGCCGGGCAGATTCAACCGGAGAGGATTCCATGGACCTGGCTATGAAGCGTAAGGCTGGGGCTTCGGAGGTGGAGGCGCCTAAAGGTGAATATTCGAACTCATCTTTTCTACAGTTTTCACATTCTTTAGTAGCAGATAGTCTTAGTGATCTTGGTATTTCCATGGGCACGGACATTGCTAGCATTAGTGAATCTGTAGATCTTATTAAATCAGTAGAAGAAAATAGATTAGTAAACCAACCAATGAGGAATAAAATTGTAGACATTTTTGATAAAGAGGAAAAAGGTTTACTAGAAGAAGAAGAGGTGGATACTTTTATCCTGAGTCATTTGTGTGGGGAGATAATGGATGAGGTGATGGATTCCAGCGGTGATCTATACGATCGTCCATCTGTGTTGCCACATGATAAATCATCCTCTTCCAAGAAAACAAGGAAGGGTTCAAAGAAAAATAAAGCCAAATGAAAGGTATTTTTTGGAATTGTAATGGTTTCAGAGATCCGAAGAAACACAGATTTCTTTCGGAATTGACCAAGGAACAAAATCTTAGTTTCATTGCACTCGCAGAAACAGGGAGGAGGACATTCTCCGATCCTCTCCTGCGGAATCTGTGTGCTGGAAAAAATTATATTTGGCATTGCAAGGAACCAAAGGGCCGCTCGGGTGGAATCCTATTGGGTATTGATTTAGATATCTTCCATATAGGATCTATAGATGAGGGAGACTACTATGTGAAATTCCACTTATGCAATAAGAGTGACGGCTTTAAGTGGGCACTTATAGAGATGTGTATAAGAGACAGAAATTAAACTAAATAC
>OAMR01000006.1:4301548-4334955 GCA_900205405.1 Echinochloa crus-galli
ACCTGTTGCAGCAGATGGGTGCTGGCATGTCGGCAGAGCAGGCAGCGCAAGCAGCTCTGCTGATGCAGCAAGCATTTGCGTTGATGCAACGCAAACAAACAGTGGAGACCAATGATGTTGCTGCGGGACAGGAGGGGTCTAAGGCGGAAAAGGTTGACAAGCAAGTGAAACCAGTGAAACCTACAGGGAAGACAGATGTGCCTGAGTCATCGGCTGCGGGTGCCACGAAAATTTCTGGTAAACAACCGTATTGTTTTAGGTGCTATACCAAGGGTCATGCATTGACAGAATGCACAGCGGAGCTTTATTGTGAGATATGTGACAAGAAAGACCATATGACGGCATGTTGCCCAAGATATAGAGCGGATAAACCTTTTGCTCTTGCTGTTGGTTATGCGATTGACGCTCTTGGGTTCTACTATATACCAGCACCGCACAGTCATAGGCAGAAGGTAGAATCAAAATCAGGGATAATCAGAAGTGTTGGTAGCTCTCTTTCAGTGGCTAATGTAACGTCTGAACTTGAGCGCTTAATTCCTGGACAGTGGCAGTGGGGAGTACAGGAAATTGGCCCTAACACTTTTAAGGCCATGTTTCCTACTCGTGCTGACTTAAGGAGGATGGTGGAGTGGGGGGTGTTACACACAAAATTCCCCAACACGACCATGACAATTGAGGAGGCGGGAGGAGGTGATGTGAAGTTTGAGCTTGATAAGATTTGGGTGCAATTTACTGGCCTTCCAGAGGACCTTAGAGAATATGAGATTATATGGGCAGTGGGTTCGGTTTTGGAAGTACCAGGAGAGGTTGATATGAAGTTCACAAGGAAATATGATAGATGCCGTGTACAGGTGTCTGTGTTGGACTCCAACATAATCCCCCAGTTTATTGATATAGCTATTGGACAATCGATGTATGGCCTGAAATTTATAGTGGAGACTGCTATGAATGCCAATAATCCGGAACCGATGGATATGGATGCTGGTGGGGGTGATGATGGCGATATGGATGACTCGGAGGAGCAGAAGGATAAAGGTTCACAACAGAATTCCCGTGATAATTCAGCAAAAAAGCGCCCAGCAGATCCACCTGCGGATGCCGCAGGCCGGAAGGGGGGCAGCGCTGCTTCGGCCGGGAAGGGGAAGCAAGTGCAGGTGCTGGATTTTGCGGACAGCAGGGGTGCTGTCTTGGTGGCTGCAGCCGAGCAGCAGCAGGACAGTATGGTGCAGCATGGAGTGGAAGAGATGGTGCGAGGTGGCCTAGCCGGTGATCACTTGGCATTGGCTGATATTCCTGAAGCACAGACTCCGGGCCTTCGACGGAGCAAACGCCGGGCAGATTCAACCGGAGAGGATTCCATGGACCTGGCTATGAAGCGTAAGGCTGGGGCTTCGGAGGTGGAGGCGCCTAAAGGTGAATATTCGAACTCATCTTTTCTACAGTTTTCACATTCTTTAGTAGCAGATAGTCTTAGTGATCTTGGTATTTCCATGGGCACGGACATTGCTAGCATTAGTGAATCTGTAGATCTTATTAAATCAGTAGAAGAAAATAGATTAGTAAACCAACCAATGAGGAATAAAATTGTAGACATTTTTGATAAAGAGGAAAAAGGTTTACTAGAAGAAGAAGAGGTGGATACTTTTATCCTGAGTCATTTGTGTGGGGAGATAATGGATGAGGTGATGGATTCCAGCGGTGATCTATACGATCGTCCATCTGTGTTGCCACATGATAAATCATCCTCTTCCAAGAAAACAAGGAAGGGTTCAAAGAAAAATAAAGCCAAATGAAAGGTATTTTTTGGAATTGTAATGGTTTCAGAGATCCGAAGAAACACAGATTTCTTTCGGAATTGACCAAGGAACAAAATCTTAGTTTCATTGCACTCGCAGAAACAGGGAGGAGGACATTCTCCGATCCTCTCCTGCGGAATCTGTGTGCTGGAAAAAATTATATTTGGCATTGCAAGGAACCAAAGGGCCGCTCGGGTGGAATCCTATTGGGTATTGATTTAGATATCTTCCATATAGGATCTATAGATGAGGGAGACTACTATGTGAAATTCCACTTATGCAATAAGAGTGACGGCTTTAAGTGGGCACTTATAGCAGTATATGGTCCTGCACAGAATGAATTCAAAGAGAATTTCTTAGCAGAGTTAGCACATTTGTGTAATCATGAGGATCTACCAATGGTTATAGGTGGGGATTTTAATATTTTACGAAGCATGAATGAGAAGAATAACGAAAATTTCGACCATCTGGCCGTTTCTTTTTAATGCCATAATTGATGGTTTGGATTTGAGGGAGCTCCAGATGTCTGGAAGACAGTACACTTGGGCTAATTCGCTTCAGGTCCCTACTTATGAAAAATTAGACCGTGTATTAATGTCCACAGAGTGGGAACAAAAGTTTCCATTGGCTACAGTTGTTGCACTCTCTAGAGACATTTCAGATCATACACCTCTATTATTAAATACCTGTGAATCGTCATCGGGACACAACCAGCCGGCGTTTAAGTTCGAATTGGGATGGTTGCTCCGTGATGGTTTCATGGATATGATTAAGGATGTATGGATCAATAAAAATGATGGCACCACACCTATGGAACGGTGGCAATCAAAAATTAGAAGGGTGCGGCAACACTTGAGAAGGTGGGCAAAACATACAAGTGGTCATTATAAGAAAGAGAAAAAGAGGCTTCTGGACAAACTTGATTTTTTAGACAAGAAGGCAGAATCTGATATCCTATCAGTACAGGAGATTGATTTAAAACAGTGTCTTCATAATAGATTAGCAGAACTTTTGAGAGAAGAAGAGATCAAGTGGTACCAGAGAGCGAAAGTTAAAGGGTTACTTGAAGGGGATGCAAATACTAAGTATTTTCAACTTATAGCAAATGGGAAACACAGGAAGACAAGGATATACCAATTGCTAGATGGGGATCGTATTATAAGCGGTGATAATGAACTGAAATCATATATTACCAATTACTACAAAGGTCTGTTTGGTCCACCGGAAGGTAATAACTTCCAGCTTGATGAGACTCGAACAGATGACATTCCCCAAGTCTCTGCTTTTGAAAACGAAATCCTTGTGTCTCCATTCTCAGAACAAGAAGTCAGAGAGGCTATTTTTCAGATGGAGCATAATAAGGCGCCTGGTCCTGATGGTTTCCCTATAGAATTCTATCAGGCCTCATGGAACTTTATAAAAGGGGACTTGATGGCTTTGTTTAATGAGTTTCATCAAGGTAACCTGCCGTTATATAGCCTGAATTTTGGGACAATTATTCTGTTACCCAAATGCAAGGATGCAAGCAAGATTCAACAGTATAGACCTATTTGCTTGCTGAATGTGAGTTTCAAGATATTTACAAAAGTAGCGACAAATAGAATCTCACAAGTAGCCCAGAAGATTATTAGTCCGACACAGACTGCGTTTTTGCCGGGATGTAATATCATGGAAGGAGTAGTGGTACTCCATGAAACAATTCATGAACTTCACAGAAAGAATAAGAGTGGGGTAATCTTTAAGATAGACTTTGAAAAGGCGTACGATAAGGTTAAATGGAATTTTGTACAACAAACTTTGAGAATGAAAGGTTTCTCAGAGAGGTGGAGACTGTGGATTGAGGCGATTACACAGAGAGGTCATGTGGGGATAAAAGTAAATGATACAGTACATGATAACTTCATGACATGGAAAGGTCTCGGACAGGGAGATCCATTATCACCAATCTTGTTTAATATTGTGGTGGACATGCTGGCTATTCTAATTAATAGAGCCAAAGCAGAGGGACAAATTGCTGGTGTCATCTCGCATTTAGTGGATGGAGGATTATCCATTTTGCAATATGCAGATGATACTATCCTCTTTATGGATCATGACCTTACGAAAGCAACTAACATGAAGTTGTTGCTTTGTGCGTTCGAACAGATGTCAGGTCTTAAAATTAACTTTCACAAAAGTGAGCTCTTCTGTTTTGGGGAAGCTAAAGCATGCGAACAACAATACACTGCATTATTCGGGTGCCAATCAGGTTCATATCCATTTAGATACCTTGGCATTTCGATGCATGTCAGGACCGAGTATAGCGCTATAAGAGCCGTTCTCTCTAAACAAAATAAATATATTTTCATGCAAAATAACGTTGTCATAAAATCACCTTAGTGTTTCTACTTTCAAATTTCATCTTAAAGTCATGAATAATGTCGTTTAGTATATATGATGGCAGCGTCTTTATGAATGGTATCAATTTGAACTTGCTAAAGCTCATATATCCTAGCACTTCATCGGTACTCGATTGGTGACCAAAATATATAATTTTTTTGAGGAGATGAGCAAAATAAGATGTTTGTGCTTGGAGTGACAAGGAGAAGATGAATTGGACAGAAAGGTATATGACAGGAAAGCAACACATTTATTATTGGAACGCGCAGTTAGAATATACCTCTATAAATGAAATGGTAAAACTAGAAAAGCATTGTGAGATAGTACTAGGAGTCGGAGCGATGAGTGCCATGCTAAGTTAGTAAAATTTTTGAGTCTTAATATGCTCAATAAAAAGAGGCGGGGGAGTAAGATATAAGGGAAAAGTGGAAAACAAGATTACAGATAATTAAATTAAGCATTAGTGCCAAATTCTCTAGAAATTTCAGAATAAAATGCCCTTTGAACAATGATAATAATGCTCGGTGAGTAGCAAGTATCGGTAAACTAGACTTCATTATATAAAAAAAATAGGTAAACTAGACTTTCCTGCCGAGTCATAGAAGAAAGAATTGTGATCAGTACCGAGAGCCAAAAAAAAAGAAAAAAGGGGAAAAAAGAAAGGGAAATACGAGAAGAGTGGATAAATGGCGCATGTCATGCACTGGAGGTCCTGACGATGCGCATCTTCGCCCACCACGGCTGGAGGTTTAGCAATAGGATCGCTGGCTAATTCCTCAAACTTGTGGTGTGTGTTTTCTTTATTTCGTTGATTGTAAGCAGACGGATGTGCTGCTGACTTTTGAATTTTGGCTGTAGCCTCTTTGGTCAAGGCCGGATTTATATCCATTATCTAAAAAAAGAAGAACAGTATAAAAAACGTAGAAGAGAACAATATGCCAATTTACTATAGGAGAAAAAGGAGAAGATACGTGGCAAATCAAGGGAAAACTATTCACATGGAAAGGCTGAGGGCAATGCATTGGGCATCCCTAAAACAGATTTTGGTGGAGATGTGAGTTAGCAAACAAAGGATGCGCCTGTGATGAAAAAAACTATAGGAAATACAAATAATTTACTGAGGGAAAAAAATGGAAAAAAACGTGCATAGTTTAAAACGCAACAAAGCTGCAGCCAAGACTCGCCCTGTATTATTATTAATACTTAAACTAAGAATTATATTAAACTAAAGATATATTTTTAGAAAAATGTGCACAGTTTATTAATATTTTTTTAATTCACCCTCAAATTAATTCTTGTTTACTATGTTTTTTAATACACGCGCGACACGCGCGCACTCTACTAATAACTAACCAGGAAAGAGAAGTCAAAGTTGTGCTTTAGTGACTGTGTCACTGTCCTAAACGACTTCCTTTACTAAACTGGAGGGAATATATATTTTACCATCCAACGCCACCATCATGTACAAGTTTTGGCAATTGGTTTATTCTTCCTTAACCATGGACGCTATAGCAGCCACTGGCTCCATTTCATGTTGTACAAAACCTGTAAGACTCCACAGCGTGGCTCAAACCGATGCTTGAACGAGGAAGGAGAAGTTCATTCAAGCATCAAGGTCTGCCACTGTGAGGGTCCATGCTGAAACGAAAATCTTTGGCTCGCAAGGCATGTTGCTGAATCGACGCCGAGTCAATTAAAAATTGGTTTCACAGTAGGCCGTTCCTCTCCCCAGGTTCCTCTTCTGAACGAAATTTTTATCATTTTGACCATTAAAGCGATGTGTTTCTCTAAAATGACCACCATACGTTGGGCCCATCTTCATTTGGGCATCAAAGCAAAACTTTGTGTAGCCCGTGGGCTTTTCAGCATCGGTGCAGATATTTATTTTTCCGGCACCATTTTCATGAAGATGGAAGTCTACGTGGTTTCTTTTTACATCATCAAGGAAAAGATCAAGGACAACTTCAGAATGCTACCTCTACCTCGGGCAATGGGCAAGCTTTTGAAACATGGGCAATGGGCAATGGGCAATGGTAACTTCTTGGGTAAAACTGGCTACTGCCTACTGGGAACCACCACTTTGAGTGACAGTTCAGAGTTACCACTAAGTTCAAACTCGCAAGTGTCGCCTTCCTGCAGATTGTTTTCCCTGCAGATGTCAATCCAGCCAGTGATGAAGCCACTGAACCTTGGGGTGCATTGGTACAGCACAGGCCAGAGTCTCATGAGTGGGTCCTTGAGTATCACAACTTTCCTTCCCTGTTTCTTCGTTCTTGGTATAACCGGTAGTCGACTGGGAAGCTCCTGTACGAAGGTTGTTTAGACATCAGATCTATGGTGCCGGATCGTAAGATCCGATCAGTCAAAGAAATGGTCAGGGTTACTCACAAGCCATGTTTGACAAGGTGCAGGAACGGTGATGCAAAATTTGCTGCTGCTTGCTGCAAGTGCAAGAACACCACCAGATTCAAAGGTTCCAGTGTGGATGCCTTCAGGGTTATTTCCTGGAAGTTGTGCTGAAATGCATGAACTAAATTTTGTGTGGCCTGTTTGTGAAACTTAACATACATCAATACAAAAATTGTAAAATCGAGGAGAGTAGGGCGGTCATAAATCATAATAAATATGCAATACCAGTTTGCAGATGTGATGTCTCCCAGAGCTGATAGTTCCGAGAGTATCTACAGCAATCATCGTCACCTATGAGTTGTTAAGTTGTTTATAAGTTGTTTTATAAACTAGTCTGTATTGTTTTAGCAGAAGCCTCAAAAGTCTTGAGGCCTCTACCTTTTGGGACTACCCATAACAGGCTCTGTGTATTTCATTTTCTTTAATATATATTTTGACTTCTGTCGCTAAATTATTATACTACAAAAACTCTACCTCTGTGTGGATAGCCAAGCACCAAGCTCGCCTTGTGTGGATACTAAAAAAACTCTACCTCTGTGCTGGAACAGCTTGACATGAAGCAGATACACAACTGCCGGTTTTCTGTTTGCAAACCAAAACGTAGAATTTATAATCAAGAGAAATATACGAATGGTCGTCGTACGGTAAATTGTGGTCACTTAAGGTCCAATCAAGAATCTGAGAACTTAGTTGTAGTATTTAGAGAACTCTTTGTAAATTGAAATTCTAGGGATTTATTTATAACTTAGCAGTCATGCGTTGCCAGGGTAAAAATATTAATTAAGTATTCTATTTTCGTTAGTACTCCGTATGCTTTTACTTTTATGGAACCCAATAGATATTTTGTAGAAACCGATAGGTAGCACATTTTGTTATACTCATTACACTTTTTTATATAGTTGCTAGAAACAAAAACAAATAGTATTCCGTATATACTCTCTCCGATTTGGTAAAGAAAGTCGTTTTGGACAAGATTTGAGTCAAACATTGAGAATATAAATCATGAATAATATTTAAGTTATTGACTTTTAAAAATGTGAAAATTACATAAATAGATTGGTCTTGAAAATTACTTCCATAAAAGTATACATATATCTATATATATCTATAAGGATACAGTAGTTTCTAAACGTTTCTCACCCAAAAAATCCTACCCACCCCTCACAGAGGACCCACGTATCAGGTCCAACGGGAAAAACGACGTGGAAAGTTTTTAAAAACGACGTTTCTTGCGAGTTTTTACCGTTTTACGCATTACTTTTCTTTTTTACCGTTTTGCGCATTACTTTTCTTACCATAAAATTTCTTTATCCACCCTCTGTACCCACCAATCAAATACCATACCCAGGTCTCCTGCTTTTTCCCGGTGCGGAGCCCGTGCGGAGCTCGACAGCTTATTATTCTCTTTCCTTTTTTCCGTTCAGGCCTGGCTGCCCACGCCTGTCCATGCATAAAAAAAAAAGAAACCAAACCGTCTACTCCACGTCCACCCCAAGTACCTAGCTAAACTACAGATTTACCACTTTATTTGTATTCGTCTGCGAGAAGGTGGCGCCCAGGACGGCAGGAAGGTCGGTGGCCCTGTCTCTTATACACATCTAGATGTGTATAAGAACAAGGGAGCGTCCTCTGATCACTCCCTACTAGTACGGACTACGGAGTACCTCACAAAATCCAGCTGCAATGTTCAGACATGCACGCGTTTGACAGGGGGCTAAACAAGGAAGAAGGGCAAATCTTTGCCGATATGGAGAAGAAATCAAGAAACCAATAATACCTTGCTGGATGTGCTCTTTTTTTTCCGAGTCCTGGATGTGCTCTTTTGCTCTCGTTTCCCTAGAGAATCAACACTAGAAATGTTTCTACTGTTGTGCACTACGAAGTATGGCTTCTTAGTTGGTGTACCAAGTTTGAGATCGCTTCATAATCATTATGTCACTGTAATATTTCGTTTGTATATGCGAAAAAATATCCAAAAATTGATTAATTAGGCTTAAAATGATCACCTCGCATAGTACAATAAAACTGTGCAATTAGTTTTTGATTTTATCTACATTTAGTACTCCATACATGTTATGATATTTTGATACGATGAGAAATTTTTTTTAACATATAGTGAATTCGAGAGTTGTTTTTTAAGCTAGGCCATTGTACCGCTGCACACGGTGTGCTATCCATAGCCTGCTTTCTACTGCTGTGCTGTGCTGTGCCGTGCGGCGGCAGCAGTAACATTTCCCGGTGCTCCCTTGATGCACACATGGCAGCAGCGACCGACGGCGGGCCAGTGCCAGGGAATCAAGGAATGGAACTGACCGGTCGGTCCCCTCCCCGGTGAGCGGTCGGCGCGCCGGAAGTGTGCCTGGATGTGGGTCCCAGGTGGCGGTGAGGACTCCTCTCTGACTGCCTTGCTATCAGTGCCTGACTGAGAATTTGTGGGCCCGGCTCGTAGTTCCTCCGAACGTGGGCCTGTCTTACACAACGCCACGACGGGGCGCAACAGAGGCCGAGTTCACATGGCGGCCCAGACTATTCGGCTAGTGCGGTACATGGGCTTATGGGCCGCGCCCCGTTTGGGTCCAAAAGTTCTATCTGCTACCTTTTTTGAAATGCTTTATGAACCGGATTTTTTTTTTCTGAACCTGAGGTGAAATACTTTACGACCACTTGGGAAAAACAAGTTAAACGTAACGAGCATACACTATACTAGACGCCGTCTCCAAAACTGCGGCCGGTGGCCGACCTGTCGGGAAGAGTCCAAAGCATCATGGTGGCGTTGGCAAAGGTTGCCGCCGGAGAAACTTTGCTACTATATTGCTAGGTGCATTCTTCTTTTTTTTTGAGAAAGGTAGATGCATTTGTCTATCGTTTTCTTTGACGAACACTTTTGGACCCAACCCATAACAGGCTCTGTGTATTTCGCATGCACCATCAATCAGGAAAGAGCACAAGCTCCGCAGAATAAGAACAAAATATCTATAATTTTGCATATGTACTGACAAATTACAACAAACAACTACTGTTTGTTTAGTAAGCTTGGACCATTATTTTGGGTTACAAATGGGGTAAAACACAACTTGTATAGTCACAGTTTCAACAACATACTATGCATAACTATATAACTATAATCTTCGTGAGAAAAGTGAAGAATGGATGATGGAAGTAATCATGTCAAATTGTGCACAGCTGAAATATCAATGGATCTGAGTCCAGGACCTAACTAAATTTCCCTTAAGATGGACCATCCTTTCTTTGCTAATTCATCAATCCTGAAGCAAAACGTTGTGTAGCCCGTGGGGTTTTCAGCATCGGTGCAGATATTTATTTCTCCGGCACCATTTTCATGATGAAAGTTTACATGGTTTCTTTTTACATCAAGGAAAATATCAAGGACAACTTCAGAATGCTACCTACCTCGGGCAATTGGCAAGCTTTTGAAACATGAGAGATGGTAACTTCTTGGGTAAAAGTGGCTACTGCCTACTGGGAACTACCACTTTGAATGACAGTTCAGAGTTACCGCTGAGTTCAAACTCGCAAGTGTCGCCTTCCTGCAGATTGTTTTCCCTGCAGATGTCAATCCAGCCAGTGATGAAGCCACTGAACCTTGGGGTGCATTGGTACAGCACAGGCCAGAGTCTCATGAGTGGGTCCTTGAGTATCACAACTTTCCTTCCCTGTTTCTTCGTTCTTGGTATAACCGGTAGTCGACTAGGAAGCTCCTGTACGAAGATTGTTTAGACATCAGACCTATGGTGCCGGATTGTAAGCTCCGATCAGTCAAAGAAATGGTCAGGGTTACTCACAAGCCATGTTTGACAAGGTGCAGGGACGGTGATGCAAAATTTACTGCTGCTTGCTGCAAGTGCAAGAACACCACCAGATTCAAAGGTTCCAGTGTGGATGCCTTCAGGGTTATTTCCTGGAAGTTGTGCTGAAATGCATGAACTAAATTTTGTGTGGCCTGTTTGTGAAACTTAACATACATCAATACAAAATTTGTAAAATCGGGGAGAGTAGGGCGGCCATAAATCATAATAAAGATGCAATACCAGTTTGCAGAGGATGAGGAAATTCTTCAAGTTTTGTGCTACTCGACTTATTTTCACCAGAATGCTGTCCTGAACTTTCTTGATTGTTTCCTTGGCCATCTTGTGGGTTATCTTGCTTCATGGAAGAATCTTCTGGAACAAAAACTAAAGCTATGTAGTTGCACAATAAGCCTAAGAATAGGGGCACGGGAATGCTTATCCTGTTCACAGGAAAAGATCGCAATATACCAACCTTCTATTTGTGCAGCTTGATTGGCATCGCAAGGTAACAGACTATTGTCTTTATCCTTGTCGCATCCTTCTAATGCACATTCACTAGAATGCAGTTCAGCATCAGTTGGAGGAGACGAGTTCTCCTCTCCAAATGATGATGGCTCATTAGCAGGCAACGCGTTGATGTCTATTTCATGCGCTGCAACACAAGCATATGTCGGTCCTGTTTCCAGTGAATCAGTCATCTCTTTATTTTCGGTGCATGATAGTGTTTCTGGCATCACTAAGAACTGGCCAATTCTCATGGAAGGGCGACTCTGGGAGTAATCCTCAAGGCAACTGAACCCTGAATTTTGGCCAGTAGAAATAGGCCCTTCCATATTCAGATCAACAGAAAATGCTTCTGCATTACACACATCACTTTCAAACTCATATATATCAGCTGACAAAAATATATCATCTATACTCCCTTCATTAAGGCCCACCATAGCAAGAGGTTCCAGAGCATCAGCATTTGTTGGTAAATTCAATCCCTCGTCATGCTCCATTTCTGTAGCATCATAAGCATGGTCCTCTGTGACTCTAGCCTTGAATTCACTTTGCTTTTCTTCAGAGACGGTGAGGTCATCTGCTAATCCTGCCTCTGCATCTAACACTCCCTGAGCTTGACACTGATGTGCTGTAGGGACCTCAGAAATTTCTTCTGATTCTGTGGCTCTTAAACCCAGTACTCTCCCTGAAGTTTCTGAACATTTCAGTTCAGATGCAGAATCGGGAACATCAGAGTCGTCAATGCAAACATGATCCGGCATCTGACAGTCTTTTGTGCCCAGATCGTTGCGGTGATCAGTCCGCTGTCTCTTCTTCTTCTTGCAGCTCTCCACACTATTCTTCCTTATCTTCACGGTTTGACTACTCGGACAGCTTGTTTTCTGCCTGGGCTTCCTCTTCCTGCTCTGCCTTTTGTTCCTCTCGCAGAGAAACAGCCTCTCAACAGCCGATGGGGCAAACATCTGCACAGTGAAGACCGACCTGGCAATCTGCCTGAACACCAGGAACTCGCCGCAGCTGACGGCATGGTCCAGCACGAAGTTCTTCCATCCATGCCCGAATGACAAGACGCCGTCGCTCAAGCACAGCCTCACGCGCCAGCGGAGCCCAAACGCATCTTCGAGGTAAATGTTGGAGCCTGCCAGGTCCAAGATTGTCCTGGCAAATGGGGGTGGTATATCCTGCATGCGTAAAAAAATACATGGTCTAATAAAGTTCCTGTATTAGTACTGAAATGTTTGGGGATATCTGACAAACCTGTCCACTATAAGCAAACATGCACAAACTTTATTTATGTCTTTATAAACAAACAATGGAAACATGCAGTGAGATCAAATAAGCCAAGCAAATGAACATACCATGTCCTCGGAGAAGTAGCCCATCATGATCTTGAAGAAGGACGGGACCGCAGGGATCGCTCGCGCCTGGCTGGAAGACGGCAAAAATGGCGAGGAGGAAGCAGCACGGCCATGGATCCGGGCACAACGCTTCGTGCAATCCACGCATGGCCGCTTCGGGTGCGGATCGCAGGCATTCTTCTTCCTCCGCTGCCGCCTCTTCACCACCTTCTCGGCTTCCTCCTCTTCGCTGTCTATTTCGACCACGGCCTCTTCTTCCGGCTCTTTCTTCAAGTCTCCTCCGATCAGCTCCCCCATGCTCGTTGCCGTCTCCTCGTACCCAAGAATGAAGAACAAAAGAACAGAACAAGGGAGCGTGCTCTGATCCTACGGAGTAGTACGGAGTACCTCACAGAACCCAGCTCCAATGTTCAGACAAATCTTTGCCGAGTTCCTGAACGGCAGGGTGTGGAGAAGAAATCAAGAATTAAACCAATAATGCCTTGCTGGATGTGCTCTTTTGCTCTCGCTTCCCTAGAGAATCAACGAGGCCTTCGACCGTACGATCAGAGGGTTAAAATATGGATTAATTAGTCTCATTAGATTTGTCGGGTAAAGTTGCAGTTATTCCTAAATAGATTTTGTAAATAGACTTTATTTAGTAGTCCATATATGTAAGATTCTCTTTGAAAATTTTTTTCCGGGGATGAAAGAAACACGGGCCGAAATGTTTCTACTGCTGTGCGCTTGTGTTTCTTTGGGGGTGGAAAATTTTTTCCACCACCTTTGACCAATAATTACGGGTATTAAATAAAGTCAGTTTACAAAACTAATTTCATAACATTGAACTATTTCGCGAGACCTATCTAATGAGGCCCTTGACCGTATGATTAGAGGATGGTTACTGTAGCAAAGCATGACTTAATTAGGCTCATTGGATTCGTCGCGTAAAGTTACACTCATCCCTAAATGGGTTTTGCTAATAGACTTCATTTAGTACTTCGTGCATACAAGATTCCTTTTGGAAAATTTTTTCCCGGTGCTCCCTTGATGCACACATGGCAGCAGCAGCCCGCAGCGACCGACGGCGGGACCCGTGGCGGGGCAGTGCCAGGGAATCGAGGAATGGAACTGACCGACCGGTCGGTCCCCTCTCCGGTGAGCGGCGGAGCGGTCGGCGCGCCGGACCGTGTGCCTGGATGTGGGTCCCAGATGGCGGTGAGGTCTCCTCTCTCACTGCCTCGCTATCAGTGCCTGACTGACCGGCACTTTGGTTGTAGGGTCGTGTCGTAGGGAGCCCCACCTGTCTGAGAATCTGTGGGCCCGGCTCGTAGTTCCTCCGAACGTGGGCCTGTCTTACACAACGGGGCGCAACAGAGGCCGAGTTCACATGGCGGCCCAGACTATTCGGCTAGTGCAGTACATGGGCTTATGGGCCGCGCCCCGTTTGGGTCCAAAAGTGCTATTTGCTACCTTTGTGAAATGCCTTATGAACCGGATTTTTTTTCTGAACCGGAGGTGAAATACTTTACTACCACTTGGGAAAAACAAGTTAAACGAAACGAGCGTACAGTACTAAGGGCAAGTACATTGGTGTCGTCTAATAGGCGGTCTCATGAAGTGACACGTAATTTTGAGACAACTTATCAGACAATCTATGCAATAGGTTGTTGTTTTAGTTGTCTCATAGTAATACCCAAAATCCCTCAATTTATGGGAAATAAACAAAGATAATTGGTTGCATGGCAACAAAACTCATACAATGGTGGGGAAGTTGTCTCATAGTCCTAAATTTTAGCTCATGAGGCGGTTGTTTCGCGAAGCAACAACCTCATTCTCTCACCTCGCTCTCTCTCCTCCACATCAGTAAAAGTCCTACGTGGCGCTGCATGAGACAACCTATGAGACCGCTTACGTGTAGCAATGTACCTGCCAAGACGCCGTCTCCAAAACTGCGGCCGGTGGACGACCTGTCGGGAAGAGTCCAAAGCATCATGGCGGCGTTGCCAAAGGTTGCCGCCGCCCGGAGAAACAGCGGCAACGCTGCTAGTGCTAGATGCATTCTCTTTTTTCAAAAAAAACAGAGTAGATGCATTTGCCTATCGTCCTCTTTCGCGAACACTTTTGGACCCAAACGAAAAGGGGTTAACCAGGAACACACCAGTCCAATTAAGCTGGTGATTAGTTGGCCCGCTCTCATCTGTTTAAAAATACTAATACCGTGGAAAGACAAGGTCATTAGAGCGGCCGGCCTCCTGCTCCGGACGAGACGGTCTTCCGGCGCCGGCGCCGGCCATCTCGGCCTTCTGGCTCCGCATGCCGACGCGCCAAGTCATATCATCATGCATGCGCGCACTGCAGGGTGGAGTGGACTGCTGGTAGTGGTAGTGGCCGCGCCTTTTGCCCCCAGAGCGTCCGGTCAATCGCGCCACCAACTCATCTCCTAACAAAAAGCCATCGATCGCACGCAGTTCATTCACATCTCCTTTCTCAATTCGTCAAGCACGCTTTACCACGGCCACTACTGCTAGTTAGTACCGAGATTCACTTGGTCAATGATTGTTCGTACGTAGTAGCAAGCAACTTATCAGACAATCTATGCAATAGGTTGTTGTTTTAGTTGTCTCATAGTAATACCCAAAATCCCTCAATTTATGGGAAATAAACAAAGATAATTGGTTGCATGGCAACAAAACTCATACAATGGTGGGGAAGTTGTCTCATAGTCCTAAATTTTAGCTCATGAGGCGGTTGTTTCGCGAAGCAACAACCTCATTCTCTCACCTCGCTCTCTCTCCTCCACATCAGTAAAAGTCCTACGTGGCGCTGCATGAGACAACCTATGAGACCGCTTACGTGTAGCAATGTACCTGCCAAGACGCCGTCTCCAAAACTGCGGCCGGTGGACGACCTGTCGGGAAGAGTCCAAAGCATCATGGCGGCGTTGCCAAAGGTTGCCGCCGCCCGGAGAAACAGCGGCAACGCTGCTAGTGCTAGATGCATTCTCTTTTTTCAAAAAAAACAGAGTAGATGCATTTGCCTATCGTCCTCTTTCGCGAACACTTTTGGACCCAAACGAAAAGGGGTTAACCAGGAACACACCAGTCCAATTAAGCTGGTGATTAGTTGGCCCGCTCTCATCTGTTTAAAAATACTAATACCGTGGAAAGACAAGGTCATTAGAGCGGCCGGCCTCCTGCTCCGGACGAGACGGTCTTCCGGCGCCGGCGCCGGCCATCTCGGCCTTCTGGCTCCGCATGCCGACGCGCCAAGTCATATCATCATGCATGCGCGCACTGCAGGGTGGAGTGGACTGCTGGTAGTGGTAGTGGCCGCGCCTTTTGCCCCCAGAGCGTCCGGTCAATCGCGCCACCAACTCATCTCCTAACAAAAAGCCATCGATCGCACGCAGTTCATTCACATCTCCTTTCTCAATTCGTCAAGCACGCTTTACCACGGCCACTACTGCTAGTTAGTACCGAGATTCACTTGGTCAATGATTGTTCGTACGTAGTAGCAAGCAATCTCCGTGGGGACGGATCTCCAATTCAGAAAAAAAACGTGGGAATGAGTACTCCGTCCCATAATATAAAGACCTGTAGGGTTCAAATTTTGTATCAAAATATAAGGTCCTGGAGGGATAGGACAAAACTATTTGGAGTTGGTGGGTAGGTGGAGAGTTGGTGGCCGCTCAACAACTGAAAACCGCAGGCAACGACCGCGCGCTGCGGGATTCAGAAAACTCTGAACGTGTCTATCGCAGAAACCATCAGGCTTAATTTGTTGACACATTCTTTCTTTCTTTTCTTTTCCTTTTAGCATACATAGAACAAGATAGAACATTTGAACCTGTGCGTGCAGGTTCCAGAGGTTTGCGACGCGGCGCACGTCTCGATCGATGGAACGGACGGACAAGGAGCTGCCACACCGGCCGATCAGTGTACAATTAATCCTGTTGGGTGGGGACTTGGGAGTTCAAAGTTGATCAGAGAAACATGTCGAAAAATTCAGAGAAACAGGTGCAAGTACAGGCACCTCGTGACGCTTCCATGCCAAAACATGGGCGCGGCGCCCACTCCACTCCACAAGGCATGGGGAAGATCACGTGTCACGTCTCGGTAGCAGCCACGCACGCGACGGGCTCGCCGACCTTGCCTTTTTCCTAGCCGAGCACTCCACTATGACCAACCAACGGCGTCCCAACGGGAACATTACGACAGCGACCGTGACCCGTTCGTCAGGCGCGGCGCGAGGAAAGAAAGTCGATCATGGAATGGAGGCATGGACAATTGTTCGAAAAAAAAGAATGGAGGCATGGACCATCAATCAAAATGAAAGTTGATGATGATCATGCGAAGAAAGAAACTCCCAATGAAAGGCTGGCTACTTGTCCAGCGCATCGTCCACTTGCTATATATCAGCGCCAAGAGATAGAGCTGTGGTCACATAAAAAAACTAAGAATTGATATCTGTACAAGCTTGTTCAGCACTTGCTTGTTGCTCCCCATCAGCAATAGCCATGCTGGTCTAGAAGCTCTCTCTAGAAAAGGACGAAGCGTGGAGCAGTGATGGCCATGGCGATTAGTAGGAGGACGACGTGTGCGTGATGGGGGAGCGGATTAGCTTATGGAGATGCGTGTTGACCGGATTAGCGCAGCACGGGCTGCTCGAATCATGCGACCGTACCCCAGCTCTGACTGGGACCAACCGCTAATCTTCTTCCAAACGCGATGCCAAGCGGGGATAAGCACGACGCCGCCCTCGATCAGGTCTGGAAGTTTCTGCCGGATGGAGCAACCAATCGATCGATGGATCCAGCGCAGGCCGGGGACTCCTCTCATCTCCGGCGGTGGCCGATAAGGATATATCGGAGCCAATCAATCAGGCCGCCACGAGAGACAGACGCGTCTTGATTTGGGAAGGCGCGCCAGGCTCGAGTCAGGCAGGCCACACAACACAAGCCACCGGTGCGGTGCTCACGGGCGGCGCGATGGCTGGCCTGCACGGTTTAATTCGATCGTTTGATTAATCAACAGGCAAAAATTTTCTACAGTAAGATTTAGTGACTTTCGCGTGTGTTTAGGAATTTTTCTGTTTTTGTAGCTTCTGCTCTCGGCGTTTCCGGGGAAGTGCGAGGCGACAGGTAAAACGAGTACACCGGAACGGACAATTTACGTGACGGGAATCTCTATGAACTTGACAGCTACTGATTCACCTAAAGTCCTAAACAAATTACTAAAACCCTGGAAATGAATCTAGAGGTTAGAATTAAACAGCTGCGCCTCAACGCTGCAAAAACCAAAAAGTATGGGCTAGAATACTCATCCTGAACAGCTCCTTTCGGCGTAGCATGTCTGGGATCGCGAAATGAAGCCTAAGAACCACCGTCGGCATGGAATGGAATGGAATACTTGCATCCTATGCCAAAAACAAGATCGAGATCCTCCAAAGGAGGCAAAACAGCTGGGAGTTGTTTCTTGAACACGTCACGCATGTCCCGATAACCTTGTCCCAACTCCTCATTCCAATTCCAACCACCCCCCTCCTCCCATGATGGGCAAGTCGTCCATGGTGTAATACTGATATTATGTGCAGCTAATGACCTATAGTGTCAACGAGATTAGCGTTTAGCAGCAGCGGTTGATAGATATCGGCTGTATGTACACGTTTACACACATTCAAAAAGAGATCAGGATTTCAACTAAACACATGTTGCCGGCCGTTCTAGCTGCCGCTGAAGACTGATGCACGATGGGTCTTCTTCTTTGATCTCCCTGCGATCACACGTTCAAAGTTCCAACCCCCGCTAGTTTCTTCTGACTTGTTCCAACGACGGCCATTGACGCCAGCAGAGAGGTGAGTGAGATCATAGCTTGCCTCACCCCCCAAAAGCATTTCTTTTCTTCTATCCTTTCTTCCATTTCAAGGCCCAGCAGACCGTCATTAGTCGCCAAGAACGGAATTAACGACAGAGTGTGACATCTCCATTTATTTTCGCTAAAAGGATCTGCCAAGAAGATTTGTTTTTCCTATGCAAAGAGGGCCGTGAAAGCATAGAACAGTACATACTACATAGACCCAGAATTTCTGTTGTTTTCCTTTAAGAAAAAAATATCTTTTTTTATGAACGAACGAAAAAAGAATATCTGTTAGCACTATATCTATTTCTGATTTCTGAAGGACAGGAGCCGGTAAAGCACAGAAGGGACCTGCAATGATAGAAGTGGGTCAGAATGGTGAGGCAATGCCCTCATCCGCAGGCTCAGCTGATGAGCCCTGTTTCTGCTTTCCTGTAGGCCAGCAGTGCCTACTAGATATTTGATGCTGGTCGCTGGACTGATCAGGATTCTCACTTTTCTCTTTAGGGGGTGTTTAGATGAAAAAGATGAAAAGTGAGGTGAAAAAGTCACATCGGAAACTGTAGCATTTTTCGTTTGTTTGTGGTAAACATTGTTCTACCATTACCTAACTAGGCTTAAAAGATTCGTCTCGTCGTGTACATCAAAACTATGTAACTAATTTTTTTATTTACTCACGTTTAGTACTCCATGCATGGAAAGAGAGATTTAATGTGATAGGTGAATAGCGAAGTTTAGAGAGAAAATTTTTAGAAGTTTGATGACGTGACCGAGAGCGGGATCCAGGGGCCGGGCTAGTGGTAGTGGTATTGCCATAGCAAGATGGTTTACACTGTACAGGACCCACGGGCTAAACAGAGTTTCCATTGTTGGCATCGTAGATGGAAATGTTCATTTTTATCGGAGCTGTTCAAGTGAACTGCGTGAATATAGTACACGAACAGGCAAACAGTAGCAAGGACATATCATATCTACGTCACATGATGCCGAGATCGTGTCTCCTACTCTCCTAGTATGTATGTTAGACATGGTATCAGTAAATCGATTTATGAAGATATCACTGATGGTAATTACTGTAGCCATTTTTTTGAAGTAGATAGTAGCCAAATATTCATGCTCTCATATCATAAAAAAAGGAGATTAAATGAGCTAAATGTAAGGGATGGCAGTCTCGTAAATACTCGTATGCTTTTCTGAAAATTTGTACAGCAGTAGCACAAGCCTTGCAAATAGGGGGAAATGCTTTCTTTTACGGGGAAAATTACAAACGCAAATTGTACTGTATACCTATCAAACTGCAATCTCCACGTCACATAATGGATCTCTCTACTTGGCCTCACTGAAATCACAAGGAAAATGACAGCGGGCCCACAAAAACCGGCGCCTGGTCCCACCAGCAGGTAGTGGATAGGGCCAGCCCGCCACCTCCCCACCGAGACCACCCCTTTTTTCTGTGTGTCATCTGCGCCCTCCCTGCAGCGAGCTCGTCATCACCATCCATCATCAATCTATCCACTCTATTGTTTATTCCCACCTCTATATCTCTCCTTCTCACATTTTCTCCAAAAATCCGAACCTTCTTATCTGTAAGATTGGGGCTTCCACTCTCAAGAGTCAATTCAAATTCAACAGAGGAATCACTGAAGAAGCCCTCAGTCAGCACTCTTTTGAGTTTCTCCCTAGCAAGATAATTTTTTTCATAAAAAAAGATAAGTTTTGAAATTAATTGAAAAATTAATTGAAAATTTGGACAAGAGTGGAAATTGTGAGATTCTAGAATAGCACCATAAACTGGTCCTAATTTCAGCACCATAAATGCCCTATTTGTGTAGGCTTTTCCTCTCCCTTTGTCTCCTTCACTCCCCCTCACTTTATTCCAAAGCCTTTTGCACTTCTTTCTCAAGCAACGGCAAGTCGCCGAGACATCTCCTGCTCCCTTGTTTATAAAACCAAGGGGACCATGGGCGCAGGACGGACAAAAGCCCTCCTTCACAGTTTCCCTCCCCTCCCTTGCCATCCCAAAGCTACTTTCCCACAAACCCAAACCAAAGCAGCTTGCTTCTTCCATTTCTTTTCTTGTTGGCCTTCTTCTTGCTTGCTTACTCGTTCGTTGCTTCTTGAGCCCCTCTGCGCCTTGCCCAAGCTTCTGTGCGTTTTATAGGCTTTGGAAGATCGTGATATAGGGGGTGGAGGAGACGCGAGAGGCGGCGGCGGCTTCGTCTTCTTGAGCGGCCATGTTCCACGGCGGCAGGCCGTTGTCCCTCAGGGGGTCTCTCAAGGCCCTTGAAGCTGATATCCACCATGCCAACTCCCTGTAATCTTCTACTCCTTTTCATTTGCTTTCAGTTCTTTCTTGATTCTCGGTGCTTTCCTTTTGTTAATTGATTTTACAGGAAAAAGGCGTAGGATAGAGAAAGTTTGCCTTTTTCTTCTTCTGATTTTATTCGGTTCGTGTTCTATGCGTTTACTGATGGATAGGTGAATCCTTCCCCTTTCCTTTTTCAGGGCTCATGTTATACACAGGGCGTATGGGGGTGCCTGCGTGCAGATGAGGCTGTCCTACAGCTCCATGGCTCCAATCATCCTCAACCTTATCCAGTGGATGGATTGCAGCTGCTCCTTGTCATACACCCTCCCTAGCTACCTTGGCCTGCTCGAGGTTCTTGTCTACAAGGTATTATTGAATTGCACTCCAATAGAATTTCTGAATTCACGAATTTGTCATTTCCTGAGGATTTGAATTTTGACATGGTCTTGGTTGAACTTGAACATACAGGTTTATGTCGATGAAGATGCCTCTATATCCACCATAGAAAGGAGAGCAAGTCTGAAGGAGTTCTATGGTATGCTTACCACATACATACAGTAATCAACAAGATATTCAGTTCAAGATTTTCTTGTTGCGCTGGTGTAATCTAATTTTGGGGACCATGGAATGCAGCTATCATATACCCGTTCTTGCAACAGCTTGAGGGCAACTTGATGGACAAGGACTGCAAGGAGAAAGGGTGGTGCAAGGAGTCCGGCGGCGGCCGGAAGCTTGTTGCCGATGATGATGACAGGGAGGATGAGTGCGGCATTTGCTTGGAGACCTGCACCAAGATGGTCCTTCCAAATTGCAACCACGCCATGTGCATCAACTGTTACCGAGACTGGTATTGCTCCCTGTTCCTCTTGCTTATCCGTTTGAGGTGTATTATTTAAGTAGCATGATATCTGAGCGAGGATCATTATGAATAAGGCCCCACATCACACGCTACCATAAAAAAATGGCAGCCGTTTGAATAGCTTGAAGGTGATATGGATTTCCAAGATAAGGTTTGAGAGGAACCGCGTAAGCATTGACAGAGTCTTGATAGCAAGGGTGGTTCAATAATTTTCTCAAACTTGTGCTCTAATTTGCACAAATTAGAAATTCTGTATTCGGGTGCTCTAATTTGCGGGCTATTCTACTCACTCATTGCTGTTGGGGGGTGGGGAAGGGGTGGTTCAACAACCCACAGTTTCTCTTTTGTTTTGCATGCTAATTACTTCCAGCCTCCACTAGGTCAAATTTAGAAGCTACATTCTCTTGAATGTTTGAAGATGCTCCATTTTATTCTTCCCGTACTTCTGCATTGCAAATTATCCTCATCACCTCATGTGCTGCTCAGTTGGCTTACCACCAGAGGCTTGGAGCTCTCTGTTTTTCTTATCCTAAGTTTTCAGCCCCTTCTATTTGTCAACTAGGAGGGATTTGATGTGATCCAATGTATCATGTGTCACGTTGGGAGATTCATTCTCTTCATTCCTTCAGTTGAATGTGGCATTTGCCAGAGCTTAATGGACAAATTATGGCACTTTGCACCATTGTTAAGAGCCCCACGTTTCATCATGCTGAAACAATTAGTAATGGAATTGAAAGCAGACAACTAGGAGAGTTTTAGCCTTAATAAATTCAGTATGTCATTTGTGCCAGCCAACTGGCAAGTTTTATAAACAAAAATTGAAGAGATAAATAGGGACGAGCACATTGACATATGGCATTCTTAAATCCTAAATGATGTTCGCTTAGCTGGCAGATCATGCTTGTGTACGAAGGATGCAATCTGCCAGTCATCATGTGTGGCAAATAAGTATATGTCAGGTTGTTGTAATGATACTCAATCAGCCGGACGTGTCATTAGAAATTTGGCAAAAGTCAACAGCGTCTCCAATAACATTGCTTCAGATTAGATTATGGATATACTCATTGGAATTGGTTATAGTAGTACACTGTAACCGCTTATCAATCAGTGACAGTTACTGAAAATCCTAGCAATTGGAAATGAAGTGAAGCTCTGCTTGGGCTTTGCCACTTGCCAAAAATTTTAAATGGCAGATATGTGAAAATCCTAGCAATTGGAAATGAAGTGAAGCTCTGCTTGGGCTTTGCCACTTGCCAAAAATTTTAAATGGCAGATATGTGAAAATCCTAGCAATTGGAAATGAAGTGAAGATATGTTAAAGAGGTGCCTCTACGCTTCAGCCATTCAGAGATGCACGAATTTGAAAGCACAGACAAGAGTTGGCTGTAGCTAATTACTCAGTGCTTCAGGTTTCTGCAATAGCTAATTAGTGCTTCAGTTTTCTGCAACTCCTAATGAAAGGATAAGGAATAGAACCACTGTCTTGCCTTGATTTGTACTGGAACATGAAGAGATTTCTGAGCTGGTTTTGGCTTTTAATTCCAGTAGATTCATGTCCTGAACTCTCTCTGAACTAGTTAGACACATCTTCCTCTGGTTTTATCTAATTCCTGTCTCAAGCAATGTAACACTGAACTCTGAATCTACCGTGGTTGCAGGTATACAAGATCCCAGTCATGCCCCTTCTGCCGCGGAAGCCTGAAGAGAGTTAAGTCCCGAGACCTCTGGGTGCTCACCGGCGACGATGATGTGATCGACACGGTGACCTTGGAGAAGGAGAACGTGAAGCACTTCCTCAGCTTCATCGATAGCCTGCCTCTGATAGTCCCCGACAACATGTTGCTGGTCTACTACGACTACCTAGTCTAACGAAGCTCACCTCTGAAACTCTGAAAGAGGAGGAAGAGCTGGGAAGAAGCAGTTTACAAGACAAGGGTTCCGGCAGCCGACCATCCCCTGCGGATCGAGTTGGCAAGCAAGCCGTTGCTGCGAAACTGGTATGCCATGCCATTGCACTGGCCTTGAATGATGGCGTTGTTCGTTGTAATAATTGTAAAGAAGAAAAATGTCTCGGGTTTTAATAGCTTGACATTTCTCCTCCGGCAAATTGCCGGATTATTCAGAATGATGAGAAACAGGGGCCTGGGTGCTTTCCTGAGCCAATTGTCTGCATTCAGACAACAGGTGTTGTTAAAACTTAAAACTCCATAAATATGCTGGGATGGTATTTGGCAAAAATAAATATGCAGGGATGGACGATGCGAGATGGTTCGATATGGAAATGGAGACCAAATGGATACGGCAGAAGGTGAAGGACCATACCTGAGCTGGGATTTGGTTGGGGTTGATTTGTTGTCGAGGTGCTTGGACACTTCCAACTGAAAACTCTGCTCGGTTGGCATGAACCGTACAGCGACTGCTCAATCTGTATGTGCGGACGAGACGACTGGGTTGCCTGCCTTCCATTCAGTTCCTGAAACGAAAGGGAATTCCTCCAGCCACACGCTTCCAAACACCAATTAGAGGACGGAATTTACCTGCATGGATTGCCTTTCATTCAGTCCCTGAAACGAAATGGAAGGCAGAAATACTAAATTCCCGGACGAAACTACCTGCATTCGGGCGGGCTAAAGGAACGCAGCTCGGCAACATTCTTAAAAAAAGAAGTGGAGCAAGGACGGTTATTCCCAAGGAACCCATCTATGTTATGGCCTGCTACCAGTCTGAAATTGATTTCGCTTTTGCCCCTCGAACTTACATACTCGGCTTTGATAATACAAATTTTCTTTTGATCTCTAAACAACCCAAACTTAAATAAGACACTTCAACCCCTAATAACTTAAATAAGACACCCGAAAGACAGCTTTGGCCCCTCGAATTTCAACCCATAACCAAAATAGGGCACCCAAAAGACCTTAAAACCTAATAAAAACTGTGCTGAATCAAACAAAGAAAAAGAAATAACACACGGACAAACACATAAGGCACTAAAAGGCATGAATGTAGCAGCACATCTTATATAGTAGATCCAATGAATCGGGTGACGAGCTGGACCGCCGGCATATTCAGAAATCACAACTTATCCAGAAGACATATACCTCCAATGAATCGGTTGGAGAGCTGGACCACGGGCATATTCAGAAACCCAACTTGATCCCTATCAGAAGACATATACATAACGTCGCATCTAAACGAATTATGCACGAGAATGCAGGACCTACCGAACACGCTCACAATTATTAGAGTGGGCGATCTCGAATTGCCAAAAATATAAATGGGCGAAAAACTGCAAACCAAACCATCACAACAGATATAGGCACTGCAAACCATCAGAACAGAGATATAAGAGCAAAAGCCTGCAACCCGACCAACTCAGCATATAGAACGGTTTTGCCGATAATAACCAGCATTACAGAAAAGATAGAACAAAAAGTGGCTGCCAGACCTCCATCGGCAGGGCCAAATTACGAGATTAACACCAGAGACTAATTAATATACGGAAAATATAAGGGTAACCATCATCCACAAAGGGAAAATTCAGGGTTTTTCGATGTCCGAAGATAGGCTCTATGGAGCAAACCACACTCATCAACCTAAATGCTCGTAGGCAGACAGGTCAAGGGCACTTGAAAGAGGCAGATCAGTACTTGTAGTCCTTCACGTGGAGGCTCTCGGAGACGCCCTCTCCAGCAGCAGCATCACCCTTGTATGTGCCAAGGGTAGCCTCAGAGTTGGCCTTGCACCTGGCGAGGAAGGCGGCCCTAGCCTTGTCGACGTTCTCCACCTTGCCACCCCACGCCTTGAGGGTGCTCGCCTGGAGGGCACGGCCGAAGGAGAAGGACAGAGACCACGGCTTCTTGGTGCTGAGCTTGTTCATGGCGTTCAGGTTCAGGGTGGCCTCCTCCTCGCTCTGTCCACCAGAGAGGAAGACGATGGCAGGCACAGCAGGAGGAACGGTCCTCTGGAGGGTGCGGACAGTGTACTCAGCAATGACCTCAGGAGCCACCTTCTTGGAGTCAGAGCCAGGGGTCACCATGTTGGGCTTCAGGAGGGTACCCTCAAGGAGGACATGGTGCTCGTTGAGAGCCTTGTAGCAGGCAGCAAGGACCACCTCAGTGACATAAGCACAGCGCTCAATGTCATGAGGGCCATCGACGAGGATCTCGGGCTCCACAATTGGCACCAGACCATTCTCCTGGCAGATGATGGCATAGCGAGCAAGACCCTGAGCATTCAGGTCAATGGCAAGCTGCGATGGCTCGTTGGGGCCAATCTTGAGGACAGCACGCCACTTGGCAAAGCGGGCACCAGCCTCGTAGTACTTGGCGCAGCGCTTGCCAAGGTCATCATGGCCCTGGGTGGTGGTCTCCTTGTCAGTGCCAACAACCTCAATGGTGCCCTTGTCGACCTTGATCCCAGGGAGGACACCTCCTTCGTTGAGGACATCGACGAAGGGCTTGCCGTCCTTGGTCTTCTGGTAGAGAGTCTCCTCGAAGAGGATCACACCACTGAGGTACGGGAGGGCACCAGGGCAGCAGAAGAGGAGCTCACGGAGGGCACGGCGGTTCTCCTCCACATTCTCAACGTTGATGCTTGAAAGGCGCTTGCCAATGGTGCCAGTGGACTCATCAGCAGCGAGGATACCCTTGCCAGGGGTGCCAATGTAGGCAGCATTCTTGATGAGCTCATCTGTAAAAATAATAAAAAGCAGATGTTTAGTTAAAAAGTAGAACAGCACATATTGACAAATCTACTACAGACACATGCTTATATCAAACAAAAACAAGTACACCAAAAACTGTATGTATATGAAACAGCTATCAGACATAAACATCATGTAATATTATTATATCACAAAGATAAAACAGTTCATTCATCAGGTAACATAGATACTTCAAATATATTTCAAACCCAGAAGACAGTTTATCAAGTATCTAGCAGAGACGTAAAAAGTATCTAAATTCAATAACCTTTAACATAACAATTTCAAAAGGAAGTGCATGCACACAAGACAATTGAATCTAGATTTAACCTGGTAGCATCACTTGAAATCAACACTGGAAGCCTACAACCCATATATTTATAGCATGGCAATATCACTACGAACCATCACCGCTGAGGGCACCAGGTGCACGCTAGCAAGAAAAATTATATGATCCAACTCCCAATTTCTAGAAAACCCCAAAACTAAGCAGATATGTGCAAATATGCATCAGATATCATGGATCTGAAAAAAAAAATAACAGATCCTACCGGAAATTTACAGATCAGAGAGTCTCCACCTCCAAAACCCTTTTCAACAACCACCAAACCCCTAAAAGCTAAAAGCAGAGCGTACAACCATGCACGTATATCTAAATAAATAAATTCGTACAAATACTACACCGATGGATCTAATAAAATCTCGTGCATATATTGATCTAGCAGTCTAACACAGGCAGATCTGGTAAAAACATCGATCAACTCATGGATCTACCATCTACGCTAGAGACTACAGATGCAGATCATCATAGAACGAGTAAGACAACGAAGAAGCGGGCGGGAGGAGGTCACGGATCATACCCTTGTACTTGCCGCAGTAGGCCCCGCAGTTGGCGCCGCAGGAGGCCGACATCGTCGATGCTCGCGGGAGGGAGGAACGCGACGGGGATTGCGAGGGGAGATTGGGGGCGAATGGTTTGGCAGGAAGCAGGCGGATGGGGGAGGAAGGCAGGAGAGGTGGCCGGGTATTTAAAAGGGGTGCAGGCTTGGTCGAGGGGAAAGAAACCGGAGACGGGATGCGATCTGGGTGCGCCAGAGGGCCAAGGCGGCGGATCGAACCATGTGCGGTTCGGTGCCGCCCCCCTGGTTTTCATGCGTATTTTTGTTCAGGCCCTCAGCGAGCCGGGTTTTTTTCTGGAGATGTACCCAGCCGTACTGCATCGGCTGTTTTTTTTTTGTTTTTTTCGCCCGGGTGTCAGCAGCAAGTATTTTTGTTTTGCGCGAGGCGTGGGCCAAAGTGCGTCGTCGCCATCTAAGTTTTTCATCATGGAAAGTGCTGCCGAAGTAAAAGTTTAGCATTTGAAACGGCTTACTTAGGTTTGATTGAATAAATCCATGGATTGAACTGTGAACATAGTGTTTTTCTAGCGTGTGTCAAGTGTCAACTATAGCATTACAAAGGTTCTCAGAAAAGAATTCGCATCAGAAAACGTGGATTGGTTGTTACTAGAGTCTAGTCTAGAGACGGGAACCACGATGCCCCTCTGATGCCGACGCGCACCAAAGAAACTCATCATTCCCACTTCTATCAGGGTCCCGAACGAAAAATTGCCGTGCCCGGCCTGCGGCTGCGGGGTCGAACCGATCGCTCCCACCCCACCGTCCCGGCCGGTTCACCTCGGCCAACCAACCATGCCACCCACCCACCCCCGCTCCCTTTGGCCCTCCCAAGTCCCCAAAACGTGACGCTGCGTCGCGATCCGCGGAAGCCGACGCCGCGCGCGTGCCGCCGCGCGGACCCCGCGGGGCCAGCCAACCCCGCGCAGGCATGCACCCGTATGCCTCCGTGGCATGTACCTCTGGGTGGGCGGTTTTGTCGCCGGCCGGCGGCCGCACGGCACGGGAAGGCTGCGGCTGCGGCTGCGGCGCCCGCGTCGCGGTTTCGAGCGCCCGCGCGGCGAGCGCGCGCGACCCCAGGGAGAAACGGCGCACGAAACGGGCGGTCGCAGGTCGCTTCCGGAGGCGCCGGGGCCTAATCCTGGCGGCCACACCCCCCGTCTCGGCTGCTGCCTGCGCGGCTGCGCCTCGGTTTCGCCCGTCCGCTGCCTGCGCGGCGGCGCCTCGGTTTCGCCCGTCCGCCGCTTCCGGAGTCCCCCGAAATCCCCGATCCGCACACATGGACTCGCACGCCCACGGTTCCCTCCGCTCCACCCAAACTTCTTGCCTTCCGGCCTCTCCCGGTCCTCATTTCCTCTCGTGACGTCCACCGCGTCGCTGTCTCCCGACTCACCGCGCTCACGTGTCGTGCCCCATTCCCTCGCGAGCCCGGCTCGTCCTCCTGCGCGCCTGGGCAGGCAGCACGGCGGCTTCCGTGCCCTGCGGCAACATGAGCATGACGTCGACGTCGGTTTGGCCGAAGCTTTCGTGAGTACAGGCGCGTAGGTCGGGTCTCATATCGCAGGTGGCGGCATCGCTGGGACTTTTGGGCGCTAGCGGCGCAAGTGGTGGGCTGGTGGCGGCATCGCTGTGCCGGCCTGCCGGGCATGACCCCCCGGACCATGACCGGCCGTCTCCTCGCAGGTGCGACACGGCATCTAGCTAGTTCTTCTCCCGTCACGGCTTTGAAAAACTGCCGGTCACGGCTTTCACGTGGCGTGGCACACACACTGGCATTCGGCTCGCCGGTCGCCGTCGCGGCTTCCTTTTTGACGGGAAAAGAAAAGCCATGGCAGCTTCCACTTCCAGAACTGTGACCTCTATTCAAATCCCATGTGTGCCATTGCTGCGCGACCCAGAAAGCGGAAAGGCAAGAGGAGCAGCGGTACTTTCACGAGATTGCGAGATAGCCGCCGTAGGTGACTCGTGACTGGCTGGCTGGCTGGAAAATGATTTCGGTCTTCCACGGGTCACATCGCTGCCGCGGATGTCTTGCAACCGATGCAGGTAACTGGTCTGTCCGGAGACGAGTTTGATAGATCAATTCGACAGAGACTTCGAGTTGAAAATGCCATGATGATGGGGCAGTGGATGTTTCTATGAGATGCGACCCACAATATACTCCCTCCGTTCTGAAAAACCTGACGTTTAGGACAGCGACACGGTATTCAAAACACAACTTTGACCTCTTGTTATTATAAAATTATTTATCAAAGAGTGATACATGTATACCTTTATGAAAGCTTTTTTCAAGACAAATCTATTCATATAGTTTTCACATTTGTAAACTCGACAATTTAAAAGTTATTGATGATTTGTATTTCCAATGTTTGACCCAAACCTTGTCCTAAACGTCAAGTTTTTCAGAACGGAGGGAGTAAGTATTTGTTGACTTTTAGACATCACGTTTGACCATCCATCTTATTCAAAAAAAATTTATAAAAATATAAAACAAATAAGTCACACTTGAAGTATACCTAGTGATAAACCAAGTCATACCAAAATAAATAATATATTCACAAAATTTTTAAATAAGACGGATGGTCAAACGTGATACACGAAAATCGAAAAGTGCTTATATTATGGGACGGAGGGAGTATGAGATGCGACCTGGACGGCATGATCAATTGTTCCTTTGCTTTTGCCCCTAAATCATCATCATTTTTTAAAAGAAGCACCAAAAGTGGAATCTTGCAACATCAAGAAATGGAATTCCAATGGTGCAATAGTGAGTAGATGTCAACTCAAACATTTGTTTAGTGACCCTTCTCAGATTAAATACTCCTGATAGGAATCGGATCGCCAGTCAACTGGACTGCAAGAGAAGTTTAAAGCTAACTCTTGATGTAATATACTTATATGCAATTCAAGCAAATCGAATATTGACCAATAATGCTGGTCTGCTGGCTTCACCTCGCAAAAGAAGCACCACATTGCATTGGCAACAATACAATTATAACTATGTTAAATTAATCGCGTCCACCCAGTCTAGCAAATACGTGTAGATTTATTCGTCACACTTCCCTGTCATCCTTTTATAAAATGAAAAGGGAACCAATAATGAACCAAGAGATCATCTGACCAGTACGGAACATTTCACTTCTTCAATCAGGCTGTTACATATCTATAATGTTACAGAAACTATGAGGTGCAAACCTTTCAAGTGGCGCCGCTTGGACACCACAAAATTTAATAAGAATGAACCTAATAATCAATAAACAATCAAATAAGGGGGAGACGGAGGGGCAGAGAGAGGGGAAAAGGTGAAAACAAAAGGAGTGTACAACAAGAGGCCCCGCCAAATTGAGGGCTCAATTCCTGCTTGGCTTTCCTACACATCATATTTCTTGGGCTGATGCCATTGCGCTAAAGTTCTTGACAGGTAACCAATCAATGATTTATTAGAGGGGTATGTCCTCTTGCCATATAGATGCTTCCCTCCAAGATCAGTATACTTTGAACCGTTCTCTCTTTCGATCTGCAAAACCATTAAAATGAGATGCACAGGTGAACTGAAACATCAAGAATCATTTTGCATGGTGAATTTTCTTGAAACACTGCAAAAGCAAATAATAAAAGGATGCCAGAATGTGTTGTGTACCTTGCTTATTTTCCCACCTCTCAAGTAGTATCTGATACCAGACCAATTAATTGACTGGGAGAAATGTGACCGGAATGCAGATATCGGATAGAGGAAATTGTCTACCAATACAGCAACGAACACCTAAAATTGAAGTCCAAACAAAATAAGGTTCCTAAATATGTTATCAGTTATCACAGCAAAAAAATTTCAGGGTCCTATAATTATTTGGTTTGGTGTATTGAAGGCGACACTCACAAGCCCCCAGTTGTATGAATCAAGAGATACTTTTGGCCCTTCAGGCGACAACATATTGCATAGTTCAATCTCCACCTTTGTTAAATTCCACATTGAAACAAGTTCTATGAGAGTGCATATGAACAAGAGGCCCACTAGGTATAAACCTGAAAAAGCATGCCACAAGAGGACAAAAGTGGGATTAGACATTTTTACAACAACAAAGTTTGGGATTGGGAGGGGCAAGGAACTAACCCCAAGATGAATCAGACGCTTCCTTTACAACTTTACTGTACGGTGCTCGCAGAGCGGTCAAAACATGCACCAAAGCCATAATATAGGGCCAAACAAATCCCCATGACAAATAGCAATGTGATGTAAATAACGCACGGTTCATCATCCAGTTGACCTTTGATACATATGACTCAAGAACAAAAGTTTGTTTCCTGAGGTAGTTCCAGTATCTGCATGAAAATCAAACATGTATATGCAAACCATGATATTAGTCAAGAACTCAAGATGCATACAATGGTTTAGCATAAGCATTTGCAGAGTAAGTTAAAGACACTCGTGTTGTGGCACAAGTAGTCTTAGTCCATAGTATATTAGTATGTGGAAGCACAACCTCCAGCAGGGTATTTTGGCCTAGAGCCCTAGACTCTGCACAAAGCCACAGGTAAGCAGGGCATGTTTGGATGTTTTGCTAGCATAGGCTAGGGAGGCAAGCTTTGACCAGCCTGGCTGAGCAAGGTGAGGCAAGAAAAATCCTTGTGTCTGGTTCCTAACATTGCTGCGACACAGAGGGTGCCCGGTGACGGCAGCAGGTGACAGATTGCCATGCGATTTGTGCGTACGGGCATTGATTTGGGCTTCTATTGCTTCTATATATGTAGCAGGCTTTGGTTTTTGCTTTAACATTTCGCTCGGGCAGAGCTCCGTCTTCTCATGGATGCGCTAAGGAATCAGTTGCCACGTCACTCGTCCTTGTTCGCGCAGGAGAGCCATTTTGGCTATCCTGCGTGAGCCAGGGTATCCTCGCACAGCCAGCTGAGATTGTCAAACAAAGTGGGTTTCTTGTTCACTACCAAACAACAATTCTTGCGAAGCGCGGTGAGGCAAGGGGCTCGCCCAGGAACCAAATATGCCCTAAGCCAAGAGCCTCCCTGCCACTGGAGCACCTACACATCTCTAGCTGCTGCAATCACTGTTACACACCAGAAGACAGAACTGTGCCCCCACTCTACCTGATATTATGTACCACTTACCACTACGCATAGGGTGAAAGATCTTAGTCCAAGTATTTTTCAATGACTCCTAACATCACACTTCCCTGTCATCCTTTGACAAAAGGACAAGGGAACCAATAATGACCAATAATGAACCAATAGACCATCTGACCAATGTGGAACATTTCACTTCTTCAATCAGGCTGTTACATATCTATAATGTTACAGGAACTATGAGGTGCAAACCTTTCAAGCGCCGCTTGGACACCACAAAATTTAATAAGAATGAACCTAATAATCAATAAACAATCAAAGAAGGGGGGAGATGGAGGGGGACAGAGAGAGGAAAAGGTGAAAACAAAAGGAGTGTACAACAAGAGGCCCCACCAAATTGAGGGCTGAATTCCTGGTTGGCTTTCCTACACATCATATTTCTTAGGCTGATGCCATTGCGCTAAAGTTCTTGAAAGGTAACCAAGCAATGATTTATTAGGGGGGTATGTCCTCTTGCCATATAGATGCTTCCCTCCAAGATCAGTATACTTTGAACCGTTCTCTCTTTCGATCTGCAAAACCATTAAAATGAGATGCACAGGTGAACTGAAACATCAAGAATCATTTTGCATGGTGAATTTTCTTGAAACAATGCAAAAGCAAATAATAAAAGGATGCCAGAATGTGTTGTGTACCTTGCTTATTTTCCCACCTCTCAAGTAGTATCTGATACCAGACCAATTAATTGACTGGGAGAAATGTGACCGGAATGCAGATATCGGATAGAGGAAATTGTCTACCAATACAGCAACGAACACCTAAAATTGAAGTCCAAACAAAATAAGGTTCCTAAATATGTTATCAGTTATCACAGCAAAAAAATTTCAGGGTCCTATAATTATTTGGTTTGGTGTATTGAAGGCGACACTCACAAGCCCCCAGTTGTATGAATCAAGAGATACTTTTGGCCCTTCAGGCGACAACATATTGCATAGTTCAATCTCCACCTTTGTTAAATTCCACATTGAAACAAGTTCTATGAGAGTGCATATGAACAAGAGGCCCACTAGGTACAAACCTGAAAAGGCATGCCACAAGAGGACAAAAGTGGGATTAGACATTTTTACAACAACAAGGTTTGAGGTTGGGAGGGGGAGGGGCAAGGAACTAACCCCAAGATGAATCAGACGCTTCCTTTACAACTTTACTGTACGGTGCTCGCAGAGCGGTCAAAACATGCACCAAAGCCATAATATAGGGCCAAACAAATCCCCATGACAAATAGCAATGTGATGTAAATAACGCACGGTTCATCATCCAGTTGACCTTTGATACATATGACTCAAGAACAAAAGTTTGTTTCCTGAGGTAATTCCAGTATCTGCATGAAAAGCAAACATGTATATGCAAAACGTGATATTAGTCAAGAACTCAAGATGCATACAATGGTTTAGCATAAGCATTTGCAGAGTAA
>OAMR01000006.1:4335286-4375015 GCA_900205405.1 Echinochloa crus-galli
AGAGAGAGGAAAAGGTGAAAACAAAAGGAGTGTACAACAAGAGGCCCCACCAAATTGAGGGCTGAATTCCTGGTTGGCTTTCCTACACATCATATTTCTTAGGCTGATGCCATTGCGCTAAAGTTCTTGAAAGGTAACCAAGCAATGATTTATTAGGGGGGTATGTCCTCTTGCCATATAGATGCTTCCCTCCAAGATCAGTATACTTTGAACCGTTCTCTCTTTCGATCTGCAAAACCATTAAAATGAGATATACAGGGAATCTGAAACATCAAGAATCATTTTGCATGGTGAATTTTCTTGAAACAATGCAAAAGCAAATAATAAAAGGATGCCAGAATGTGTTGTGTACCTTGCTTATTTTCCCACCTCTCAAGTAGTATCTGATACCAGACCAATTAATTGACTGGGAGAAATGTGACCGGAATGCAGATATCGGATAGAGGAAATTGTCTACCAATACAGCAATGAACACCTAAAATTGAAGTCCAAACAAAATAAGGTTACTAAATATGTTATCAGTTATCACAGTGAAGAAAAAATCAGGGTCCTATAATTATTTGGTTTGGTGTGTTGAAGGCGACACTCACAAGCCCCCAGTTGTATGAATCAAGAGATACTTTTGGCCCTTCAGGCGACAACATATTGCATAGTTCAATCTCCACCTTTGTTAAATTCCACATTGAAACAAGTTCTATGAGAGTGCATATGAACAAGAGGCCCACTAGGTATAAACCTGAAAAAGCATGCCACAAGAGGACAAAAGTGGGATTAGACATTTTTACAACAACAAAGTTTGGGATTGGGAGGGGCAAGGAACTAACCCCAAGATGAATCAGACGCTTCCTTTACAACTTTACTGTACGGTGCTCGCAGAGCGGTCAAAACATGCACCAAAGCCATAATATAGGGCCAAACAAATCCCCATGACAAATAGCAATGTGATGTAAATAACGCACGGTTCATCATCCAGTTGACCTTTGATACATATGACTCAAGAACAAAAGTTTGTTTCCTGAGGTAGTTCCAGTATCTGCATGAAAATCAAACATGTATATGCAAACCATGATATTAGTCAAGAACTCAAGATGCATACAGTGGTTTAGCATAAGCATTTGCAGAGTAAATTAAAGAAACTCGTGTTGTGGCACAAGTAGTTTAAGTCCATAGTATATTAGTAAGTGGAAACACAACCTCCAGTAGGGTATTTCGGCCTAGAGCCCTAGACTACAAAGCCACAGGTATTCAGGTAAGGAGGGCATGTTTGGATGTTTTGCTAGCATAGGCTAGGGAGGCAAGCTTTGCCCAGCCTGGCTGAGCAAGGTGAGGCAAGAAAAATCCTTGTGTCTGGCTCCTAACATTGCTGCGACACAGAGGGTGCCCGGTGACGGCAGCAGGTGACAGATTGCCATGTGATTTGTGCATCCCGGCATTGATTTGGGCTTCTATTTTTGCTTCTATATATGTAGCAGGGTTTGGTTTTTGCTTTGACATTTTGAACTCGGGCAGAGCTCCGCCTTTTCATGGATGCGCTAAGGAATCAGTTGCCACGTCGGACATGCTTGTTCGCGCAGGAGAGCCATTTTGGCTATCCTGCGTGAGCCAGGGTATCCTCGCACAGCCAGCTGAGATTGTCAAACAAAGTGGGTTTCTTGTTCACTACCAAACAACAATTCTTGCGAAGCGCGGTGAGGCAAGGGGCTCGCCCAGGAACCAAATATGCCCTAAGCCAAGAGCCTCCCTGCCACTGGAGCACCTACACATCTCTAGCTGCTGCAATCACTGTTACACACCAGAAGACAGAACTGTGCCGCCACTATACCTGGTATTATGTACCACTTACCACTCTGCATAGGGTGAAAGAAAATCTTAGTCCAAGTATTTTTCAATGACTAGAGCATACTGTATAATTTGATTATTTGCTTACTTTCATTGACCCGTGAACATAACCATATTGTTTTTGTGATAGAAAATATGCTGTGTGGGACTTTCCAACAGATTTGTGTAAAAAAAATATATGCTCTTTGGCTCCCATTTCTAACCTAACCCAAACTTGCTTCACACATAATTGCGACTTACATATTTACTTCTTTTACTGAGCACAAATAAGATGCATATCTTTCCAATGCAAAAGTTGCAGTACCTGGAGAAGCTAAGATCACTGGCAAGAGGGTGTGGAAACACAGCAACAGGAGGTGAAGATATGAGCCTTTTGTGCTGTCCTGTGAAAACATGCAAACACCGTGTGGTCAAAAGGCATAAACTGAGAACACATCAAAAGCAGCTCTTAGCCTTTAAGCATAGAAAACTAATTACCAGATTGTATTTCATCCGTAATACTAAATTTTGGGCCTTTGTAACAAAAGAGGCATAACTCCTTGCAAAGAAGAATTACCTGCTATTGCAGCTAATGTCATATCATCTGAGTAACCACCATCTCTTAATCCACTGACAACACCATATCGGTCTTGCCTAAAATCATCAGCATGCATCTAAAATAAAGAAACATTAGAAACACCACTGACAATTTAAGCATATATTGAGCAGATCTAGAGAGAATTTTCTTGTTAGGACTATACCATCATACAGCCACCCCACAAGAAGAAAGTCTTTCCACCAGTTGCAAATCCCATTGAGCAAGGCTGCAGTATGGTTATTGTCACTAAATTGCAAGGGAAATCAATGGTACAAAAAACACAGTGAACTTACACAGACAAAGAAATATATAAATAGCTAGCAAAAAACTCAAGATAGAACGACAGGGTAACATGCTAGTGAGGAGATGAAGTGCAGCAAAAAGAAATAGTGCGGTTGTTATGCAAAACTTTAATTCACAAGCAATCACATAGTTAAACCAAAGAGAAGCAAAACACTATGGAAGGGCCAGATACTAATTCATTGTAGAACGAATGATGAAAATTCTCAAAAGTTGGCATTTTACAGCATTCATGTTGCTTAGAAAGCATTTTGGTGGAATAATAGGTACTTTGCTAGTTTGCTTAGAAGATAACATGATTAGATCAATAACATAAGGGGACATTTTAGGAAAGGAGAGATTTGTTCAAACGAAAAAAAATACAAAAACAGAGATCAAATATATCAGTGTATCAGTAGAAGCAATTGAATGTCAATTAAAAAACTCTTTCCAGAAAGGAGAAAAGGTCAATAACAAAATTGTTTGAGGAAGGCAGTGCCTTAGCAATAACTGTGCAGGACTTTCTAGAATTGAATGAAAGCACAGGCAGGCACCCAGAACATATGGTTCTAATTGAATAACTTTGCAGGATAGTAAGTTTCAATGAGAAGGCAACACACCATGTGATATTCATATATACAATAGCTGCCCAAACTGCCAGAAGGTAAGTCAAGGGGATATCCCGTTTGTATAAATATCTGCCAGCCAAAAAAGCATACAATGTCAACACGGATAGGGCTATAGAAGAAGGGAGGAGTAATTTAAGGAAAAGCAGACCTCAGGATTCTTCTCCATTTCTTTTGTGAGGGCTCCAATCGTTCCAGGATGCAGCCTCACATCATCATCAAGAAATAAGACATACTTGGTATCCTTATGCATCTTTTCAACACCAATCTGTTTCAGTTTGATAAGCATGAGTAAGAGCAACAATTACATTAAACCTATTGGGCTTTTCGCTTTTCTTGGTAAAAAGAAAGCAAGGCTAAGATATGACCATATAGTAACTGCAATAACAGTTAAAAGCTGTGGCATTTAGTAACTGCAATAACAGTTAAAAGCTGTGGCATTTAAGTTCCTTTTCAGTAAAACTATCCCCATTCTTGCAAGGTATACAACTATAGCATTTACAGCTTATCATCTTTCAAGATTCTTTGGACAATCTGAAAGGTGAAAATGAATTATATGTAAAAGGCAGAAAAGCATATCGGAACAAAAAAGGAACATAGTAGAATGGACTGTTCAAATGAATGCACATTTAACTACTACATTCAACACACTAGGCACATCTACAAGCACAAGTTAAAATGAACATTCAATGTTGTCTATCATGAAAAGACAATGGAATGCACAATGAGGAAAACAACTTCCTTTAAGTAAATGAGGAACACAACAACTCCATTCAACACGCTAGGCACATCTACAACTCACAAGTGTGAGCGAAAATGAACATTCAGTGTTGTCTATCGTGAAAGGCAATGGCACGCACAGTGAGAAAAACAATGTCTTTTACGTACCAATTGGTTGTGAATTTTTTGGCTACAAGTTGTTGAGAACCCAGCCACAATCACCTTTGCCTCCAAATTGTCCTGGAAATTATATCTAGTAAGGTTACAATAGACGAAGAGAGTTTAAAGAATACCACATTGACTATTAATCTTATGAGGTAATCCACCTACCTTGTACTCTGAGATCAAACGGGAAACAGCATGATAAGCTGGATCATCTTTGCTCTCTACTACAAACAGGAATTCCAGTGGCCCCCCATAAAGTGATGTAATCTGTGGTTTTGTGCATTATAAGGGCACATGATAATTAAAAACATAAACAGCGATCATTATACATATTTTGCAGTCTGATCATACCTGAGTTCGCCAATTTTGCAAATTATGTTCGCCAAAGCCCTTTAAAGGCATAATTACAGAGACTCTAGGTAAACTCGCCTGAACGGAGTGCTCGAGCTCATCTATGTCATCACAAAGAAATGCAAAACTATTTCCATCTACATGTTTGCGCCTCATGTTCAGTATAACCCTTTTTCTGGTAAGAGAGTATACGTCAAAAAAGAAAATCAGCCACTACATTGTTTCTGGCCTAGTCAAATAAAACCTTGTATCACAAAATTCCTTTCTTTACCTGACAATTGAAGCAGCCGCCCATCCGAGAGCAAGTACCAAACAGATCACGCACCCCTACATAAATGGGATGATCAGCATAGAAACAAAAAGTAAGCTAAAGTAAGAAAAATGCCAGTATGGAAAGCACCAAAAGGATATGTAGGCACTCAGATGCAAAACTCAATTCCAAACTTTAAATTAGTTTATAAGGTTATTACATGCCATATACTCGTGGGCATTCAAAATGGACCATAACGCTCAAATAGCCTACAATTGGTAGCATGTAGCGCAAATAAAAGGAGTGAGACAAACTGAGATTAACAACATGAAACCGACAAATCTCCAAGTATATGCACCAACAACTGATATATAGCTCGTGTGGAAACATGTTCTGCTTTTCAGACATAGTGATCAAACTTGTCCATCACCCCATCCACCAATTACAATTGGTAGCATGTTGTGCATATAAGAGTGAGACAAGCTGAGATCGACAACGTTTGTTGGGACGAGACCGACAAATCTCCAAGCATATGCACCAATAGCCGACATATAACTTGTGCCGAAACATTTGCTGACTTTTCAGACGTAGTCCATCACACACCATCTCCCAATTGCAACAGTCCAAAAGCACAGTTAACTGGTTTTTTTCCCCAGTGCGAAGCCTTCCAACATCCAGAATACAGTTGCGCCGTTACAAAACCTCACTTGTAATTCCCTATTGGTGGGAAAACGAAACAGAAGAATTCTCCGCCGGCCAAAATTATCCCTCGAAAGGTACACAGAGGACGGACGAAACAATTCCGCGCCGCCGCCCACAATCCAACTACAATGCGGAGCGCAGGGGGCAGGGGCTCACCTGGATCTGGATGGCGATGGCGAAGGCGCTGGAGAAGGCGCGGCTCGCGGCGGCGAGCATAGCGTCGGCGGCGGCCTCCATCGCCGCCATTGCCCGCGGCGACCGCTCCCCTCCTTCGAGCCGCGGCGGGGTCCCTTCCCGAAGCTTCTGGAGAAGGGAGGAGGAGCGAGAGGCCGCGGTCTCTCGCTGGATCTCTCTCCCCGCCGGGCCTGGGCTGGCCTGACCTGACCTGCCTCTCTGTCTCTGAGCGGTGAGAGGGGAGAGAGGAGGAAGAAGAAATCAAAGCTAGGGTCTCGTGGGAAATTTGTATGTGCTGCCGATGTGTGAGGGGAGGGTTGATTTGGGCTGCCTGGGTGGCCTTTGTGATTAGGGCCACGGCCCTGATTCCCAAAATGCTTCTGGCCACCCTGCTCCAAAGTTTTGAATTGGCGCTGCTACGCGTACCAAGCTGTAAATGTTGAATGGAGCACTTTCCTTCAATTTTCACGCGGTGATTACTGTTAGCGTGTTTGGTTACTCACCGCACTACAACTACAGTATACCACCACCACAAAAGGTTGGCTACCGTTTGGTTGCCGCATAATCTTGGCTCCACAAGAAAAGATGGTGTTTCCGGCATTTTTCCTCATCAAACTTGTGGTGCTAATTTTCCTTGCCTAAGGGCAGCTCCAGTGTGGAGGCCAAATCGAACAATGATCAAACAAAATCGAATAGTAGACATAGTGAGCATCGAACATAGATATCAGAAAAAAAATCAACCACAAACCAATGATCAACCACAGCCGAATAAAATAATAGAGAACAACAGAACGTGTCAAGGATGAAAACGTAGGTGTCGCATGAGAAAGGAGGAGCACTGGATTTTTTACTGTAGCATGGGTCCCACGGATCGACTTTTACACTGCCCAGACCGAACAAAAACTAGTGTTCGCTTGCGTGCACACTATTGATCGGTCCAATGCTGGAGCTGCCCTAAGCTACGGTGCCGCCGTACCTACAGCATAGTAGGATGCAGAAGGCAACCAAGAAGGTCCTATATTGGTGGCATTTGTGGAAAGGTTTATGTTTTCTTGCTATATAATAATATGTAATAGTTTCTTTACTGTAGCATGTCTATACACCCTATACCATCAATTCAATTGTGAACGACATACGGCCTAATATAAGATAAGTAAAGACTAAGATAAACCTCGGTTAGGCTAGTAAAGTTGAAACCGAAGCTGAGGACATGTATATACATCATACAGTAACATCTATAGGTTGCTCAGCAAGCTAAGATCTTGACATACCGCGAAACCAGTGATCGCAACTACCGCAGGTCTATCCGAGTTTTGCATCAAGGGTGAGTCCCGGTGTGCGCGTAGCACAGACAGCTGCTTGAGCGAAGAAAAATGCCATATACTCGTGGGCATTCAAAATGGACCATAACGCTCAAATAGCCTACAATTGGTAGCATGTAGCGCAAATAAAAGGAGTGAGACAAACTGAGATTAACAACATGAAACCGACAAATCTCCAAGTATATGCACCAACAACTGATATATAGCTCGTGTGGAAACATGTTCTGCTTTTCAGACATAGTGATCAAACTTGTCCATCACCCCATCCACCAATTACAATTGGTAGCATGTTGTGCATATAAGAGTGAGACAAGCTGAGATCGACAACGTTTGTTGGGACGAGACCGACAAATCTCCAAGCATATGCACCAATAGCCGACATATAACTTGTGCCGAAACATTTGCTGACTTTTCAGACGTAGTCCATCACACACCATCTCCCAATTGCAACAGTCCAAAAGCACAGTTAACTGGTTTTTTTCCCCAGTGCGAAGCCTTCCAACATCCAGAATACAGTTGCGCCGTTACAAAACCTCACTTGTAATTCCCTATTGGTGGGAAAACGAAACTGAAGAATTCTCCGCCGGCCAAAATTATCCCTCGAAAGGTACACAGAGGACGGACGAAACAATTCCGCGCCGCCGCCCACAATCCAACTACAATGCGGAGCGCAGGGGGCAGGGGCTCACCTGGATCTGGATGGCGATGGCGAAGGCGCTGGAGAAGGCGCGGCTCGCGGCGGCGAGCATAGCGTCGGCGGCGGCCTCCATCGCCGCCATTGCCCGCGGCGACCCCTCCCCTCCTTCGAGCCGCGGCGGGGTCCCTTCCCGAAGCTTCTAGACGCTTCTGGAGAAGGGAGGAGGAGCGAGAGGCCGCGGTCTCTCGCTGGATCTCTCTCCCCGCCGGGCCGGGCCTGACCTGACCTGACCTGCCTCTCTGTCTCTGAGCGGTGAGAGGGGAGAGAGGAGGAAGAAGAAATCAAAGCTAGGGTCTCGTGGGAAATTTGTATGTGCTGCCGATGTGTGAGGGGAGGGTTGATTTGGGCTGCCTGGGTGGCCTTTGTGATTAGGGCCACGGCCCTGATTCCCAAAATGCTTCTGGCCACCCTGCTCCAAAGTTTTGAATTGGCGCTGCTACGCGTACCAAGCTGTAAATGTTGAATGGAGCACTTTCCTTCAATTTTCACGCGGTGATTACTGTTAGCGTGTTTGGTTACTCACCGCACTACAACTACAGTATACCACCACCACAAAAGGTTGGCTACCGTTTGGTTGCCGCATAATCTTGGCTCCACAAGAAAAGATGGTGTTTCCGGCATTTTTCCTCATCAAACTTGTGGTGCTAATTTTCCTTGCCTAAGGGCAGCTCCAGTGTGGAGGCCAAATCGAACAATGATCAAACAAAATCGAATAGTAGACATAGTGAGCATCGAACATAGATATCAGAAAAAAAATCAACCACAAACCAATGATCAACCACAGCCGAATAAAATAATAGAGAACAACAGAACGTGTCAAGGATGAAAACGTAGGTGTCGCATGAGAAAGGAGGAGCACTGGATTTTTTACTGTAGCATGGGTCCCACGGATCGACTTTTACACTGCCCAGACCGAACAAAAACTAGTGTTCGCTTGCGTGCACACTATTGATCGGTCCAATGCTGGAGCTGCCCTAAGCTACGGTGCCGCCGTACCTACAGCATAGTAGGATGCAGAAGGCAACCAAGAAGGTCCTATATTGGTGGCATTTGTGGAAAGGTTTATGTTTTCTTGCTATATAATAATATGTAATAGTTTCTTTACTGTAGCATGTCTATACACCCTATACCATCAATTCAATTGTGAACGACATACGGCCTAATATAAGATAAGTAAAGACTAAGATAAACCTCGGTTAGGCTAGTAAAGTTGAAACCGAAGCTGAGGACATGTATATACATCATACAGTAACATCTATAGGTTGCTCAGCAAGCTAAGATCTTGACATACCGCGAAACCAGTGATCGCAACTACCGCAGGTCTATCCGAGTTTTGCATCAAGGGTGAGTCCCGGTGTGCGCGTAGCACAGACAGCTGCTTGAGCGAAGAAAACAATCTACTCTCGGCTGGGACAGGGAGATGCCAGTGTATGGATGCGCATCGGCTCCACATTTCGCGTTGGCCAGCCAATCCCATCCCTTTCCTACCCGAAACGGCCAAAGCCCATCGGGAAATCGGAAATCGTTTAAAACTTTCATTGTCACTACAGCCTGTTGTGACGCTGCATTTCCCTGTTACGGCAGGGCCCCAGCCGGACCCAGCTCCTCTCGGAAAGATACGCTCGCTCTCCTGGAATGACAGCTAAATCCCGGAGGTCAGGCGGGCACTCGTGTGAAATTCAGGGTCCGAAGGATTTTCTTGAAATTTTAACCTCTTTTTTACGAAATTTCGCAATTCCAAAATATACAGAAACTTTGGATGGAAATGATTAGATTAGCATCGTGAATGAAAGAAACAAAATGCTTCGGTCAAGATTACAAACTATAGGCGGCGCAAGCAATGGAATCTCCAGCGTTGAACATAGGACACCGCCCAAATGGAGGCTTCCCCAACATGGACAATGGAGTCTGTCAGGTGTTTTTCCTCTGTCCGGCATTGCACACGGATTCGACAATTATTTGCCTTTTTTTCGTGGTTAATGAATCCGAAGGCTGGGGCAAAAGATATGGACAAGCAGCTCAGAAAACCTGAAGGAATGTGTTCTGCATAGTGCAGCAAAGCAAGATTCTAGCTTTCTTCACAAACATGATACCACAATGTGCCCAAGTTAATATCGGAGTAAGCAAACAACAGTGTAAGAGTAAGGCCCGTCTTCTGCAAACAACAGAGTAAGAGTAATCCATGGACGAAAAGATTAACGGGGAGAAATGGACGAGCAGCACATCTCTGCATTCTGCAGTGAAGCAGGGCGGGCACACATCACGTGCGAGGTGATTGAAAAATGGCGGCAGCAGTTTGAGGTATCGCAGGGATGGGGTGGGGAGTATGCATGCATCCCAGAAAACAACATGGCAGGGGCAGCAGGTACGTCCAGGCCAGCACTGCCTTGAATTACGCTGCCACAATTGTTGACCACTCGAAAAACTGCGATCAGATCGGCGGCATGGAATCATTCTGCAGCTTGATCCGAATCCTCCACCTGGTTTGTTCCGTTTGCGACGTCGTGTTTTATCATAACAGAGTCAGATTATTCAGGTCGAAACTAATATAATCTTTTCGAGAAAGGAAAAATTTTATGGCGGGTGGTCATGTAATGATCTTTCTTCTCGGGCCGAAAGAGAACTGAAAGTCCCGCTAGAGACCGGAGACGCTCTTAAACCTGCGCCTGTAGTAGCTGTTGGCTCTCGTGCGAGGTGGTAGATCCGTATCGCTGTCACGTTCTGCATTTGGAGAGACCGCACGGACCCATGCACAGAGCAGCAGTAAAACCATCCTGTCTGCCCCGCCCAGTTCATGAACCCGAGCGCGGCGCACACATGCGCATGTGAGGCCTGCGTTGGCAACCGCGCAAGTGGCGGCCGTCTTGCCGAAAACGAACTTCATCGCCGGTCACACTCACCGCTCTTCGCCCACGGCAGTTTTGCTTAATCTGCTGACAAAAGAAGCAGCATTTTATGCTAGTAGTAACTCATATGGCCAGCGACGAAGCATCCATGAACTGCTTTCTTCCTATTCCAAGCTCCGAGCACCGTTGCCTGTAGCTGCAGGTGTTGCAGGACATCACCACTGGCACTGACAAAAACAAGTGGTTTTGATTGATTCGCAGGTGGTAACAGATCTGCAGATGACCTTTGATGGCTTGGGTGGAGATCCGGCGGGAAAGATCTGGACGCCACGCAGTACAGGTCGGAGAGACACGTTACGCTGGGAAAATATGGGATAAAGGGTGGATAAGTTCATCTGCAAATACGTGTAATGTACTGATGTGCGACTGATGCTTACTTGCAAATAAACTGGTCTGGAATGTGTCGTGTATTGTTCGAATCCAGCTTGCTGGTTTCGTGGCAGAATGATATAAGCAGAGTGGGGGCAAGAAAACGTCTCCAATGATTGATTGTGTAGAGAATATTCTTTTAGTAGGGTGCATATGCTGCTCTTAGATGCGAAAGCGTGTCAGCCATGGTACTCAATGGCCAACAAGGTTTAGGGTTGACGCCTCTTTTTTGCAAGATCTAAAGTTTCCAATAGTATTCGTATGAATATTCCACTTGAGGAGCGCATTCGTGTGAGTTTTCAAGCAGACACAGCACCTAAAAAAAGAGATAATTTTAGAAACCGCACTGTTTGGTGAAGAACTGTAATGTGGTCCACATGACTTGTAATAGCTAGCATCCCGGGTAACAGCCCAAGCCCAAGACGCCGTCTCAGGCCGTGTGGGGGCGGCGACACACTCCTTCCTCTCGAAAACAAAAGGGAACAACGACTATGTACATCAGTTTTGGTGTACATCAGTTTACAATCTTGAGCACTCGTGCACAAAAAGTAGAACGAAATCTTATCTCATAGATGAAACTATCTCAAAATCCCTTTGATACAGCTGAGCTACTCGTCCTCCGCAGAATGGGATACTTTTGTCAAAATGGTTGTTATACAGTATACACTGAAGGTTAACAGTTGAGGTGTACACAGTGTGGAAAGAATTTCCTATATCTATGTGCACTGCAAGAGGGGCGCAAACTATGAACACAACCACCAGCAAAATTTTACGCGTTGAAGAGTTTCCGGAACGGCCCCTCCTTCCGATCTTTAGCTGCCTCCGTCAATGCAAGGAACCTCTTGAACCCCGTGGTCGCTGCTCCCCGCCCAAGTGCTGCAGCTCGGGCGAGCACGTCCTCTCGGTTCGCCAGAGCTCCCGTAAAGGCAGCCATGCTTGGTGTAATTGAAACGGTTGGAGTTGCCACCGACGGTGCCATCTGGACAGATGCAGTGGCAGCCACCGGTGGCGCGACAGTTGGGGCCACGGCGGGGTGTTTGATAGCGGGGGCAGGGGCGTGCTTGTTGAAGTCCTCCATAATGGCTTGTTGATCTGCTTTCTTCAAGCCCTGTGACAGAACAGAAACAACAGCAGGAACAACAATGTGTCAGATTATCGGTGGAAGGCAGTTGTTGGCATCGGGGGAAAAAAAGAGGCAGATTTTTAAGCATAAAACCTTGAGGTCAAGTATCCGCTGAAACTCAAGAGGTGTGCCTTCGGGAAGGAGAGCACGGTATGTGTTTGCAACAGAATCAACTGGTGACAAAATAACCTGCATGAAGCTATGCCATCAGCTCGATACTACATGGCAATAATCATTCAACCAAGTGCCTTTTCAGCAATACTGATGTAAAAAACCAACACTCAACATCATTGTCCCCAATTTACCTTAAGTAGTGCTTCAGCTTTACTCATTTCCCGACTTACAAACTTTGAGTAGCTAGCTGCACCTGTATTCTGTTACATACAATGCAAAGAAGCCACATTGAATTTTGTAGGACAGCTAAGAAATCAATCTTCTCCTTATGAGTTATGACTGCAATCCATTATAAACTAAAAATCTGCTACACTTGCCGCTTATGTACATAAGGATCAGACAATTTTAGCTAAACAGTTGCAGTTCAGTGCCAGAATTCATCCCACAGATTCAAGATACTTGAAACATAAGAATTTACACCATTAGGCAGGTTCCTAAACCTGCCCCTAGATAACATAAAACATATAGACCATGTATTATGTTGATGATTTTGTGCTGATTAGAAGGTTACCTGTTTTCCAAGAGCTGGTATGTCCAGGAGAATAGTCTTAACCGCTTGAGTGTCCAAAAGCATCTGGGGAAATAAAAAAATGCAAAGCAATGAGAAATGTCCTAAGTGGTGAATAAAACAAAATAGCGTCACATGCCATTAATATGTACCTGTTGTGCACCAGTTTCTGATATATGCTTGCACTTGTATATGTTGAGATAAAACCGAGGACCAAGAGAGGCTGCAAGCTGCATCAGAACAAATATAGACCACACGGATAACCAATAAGTAGTTTATAACAAAAGATGAAAGACCTGCAAGGGTTTAGCTATTACAAAGATTAATCCTGAACTTACTTTGTCGAGGAAATACTGGAAGTAGGTAGGTGAAAGCAAGCTGCCAAGCACAGGAATACTGCTGGACAGAATAGAGCTGATACCATTCACATATCTGGCATGGAAGAGTGAATCCTATTAGCATATATTTATATGCGTGAGAATATTAATGTACTCTTTTGGATGAACTGAGATTTTGCAAGGCAAAGAACGCTTATCAAGCAAATCGGGTATTCCTTTTTCTTATTTAAAGAAAAACATGATGCCACAAAATCTCAAAGGTCGCATTTTCTCTCTTTTTTTCTATAAGTTCTTTAATTTGAAACACCATTTCTCAGTGCTTAAGTGACATTTCGATGGACTATAGCGCCACAGCTCGAACCAAAGTCCACTAAAACTGTTCACTCCAGCAATCCACCATTTGCATAAGTTCCAAGGTGGCCGTCCATAGTCAATTGAATCCTATCTTCTTTCCAGTCAAACGATATTGAGGCCCTGTTTTGGCAAGGATTCTTGAGTTTGTTTCTCGCAAGAAAATACAGAAACCCTGTCAAAAAGGTAGTTTGGTTTCTGATTCTAGCAAGAAACATGGAGACATTTCTGTTTTCTGTAATAGGAGGACAATCACCCAAAAGGCCAAAATGATTTTATCTCATGACAATCACCACATACAATCTTTGAATAACCTGAAATCACTATACTAGCCAAGCAATTGCACAGACTAATTCTGATTCGAGAAACGCTTTCAGGAAGAAATGGATTCAGAAATCAGAAACAGAAATTTGAGAATTTGAAACCCTACCAAACGGGGGCTAACTACACTAGCTGCAGAGATATGTGATATCATTGCATATTGCTAAGTTATGACCTATGACAGACTCCCATATTACCAAATTTCTCATCAAGGATTTGGACTAAGGCTTATGATCAGTATTCCTTTTGAGCTTCAAAACACACAGAATGAATATCAGCAAAGGATCCAGCAAAATCATACTCTGATTGATCACCGACGCTTTCAAGGGTAGCCCATGGAACACGGGTCATTGCAACCATTTCAGCATCAAATTTGGTTTCAAGCCCATGAACAAGAGTCATTAATGCTTTCGTGATCACTGCCGAGAACTCATCCTGCAAGTATTGAAGCATTGAGGCCTTCTCTCTAACAATAATATCAATAACATATTAACATAAGGTAGGGACAAAAGATAATGATCAGTCACCTGAACTTCGGACATGTCCACCTTGTCAGCAAACTGAGGGTTAATCATCTTAGCAACATTCTCAGCTAGCTCACCAGACTGTCAAATTTAAGGATGAAGTTAAAAGCTAGTTTGAGAGGGACTGACACAAATGCATGCTAGGCACGAGGAAAAAATAGGTACATGCTGCAACCAATGAACTTAAGCACCAGATGCCAGAAACTATTGTGCTGCCCATCTCCAGTGCCACCCATTTCCAACCCAGCTTCCAATGGAATGGCACTAAGGAAATCCTACATTGAGGAACTAGCTAGTGGGAGCCCGGAAAACTGTGGGCTAGTAACATACTCCCTCCGTTCCTAGGTCGTATTGGCTTTTCTAGATACATAGTTTTTGCTATGTATCGAGACAGTGTATATCTAGGTGCATAGCAAAATCTATGTATCTACAAAAGCCAAAATGACTTACAGTTTGGGACGGAAGGAGTAAATCTGAGCACTTAACTATAGAGAAGGGCAGGCCAGGATGCAAGAGTTCTGAAAATATTCGAGGCGTGATTTATATTATTGAATTCCTATTCCTATTGCTATTTCGAAGCCAAAAGTGGCGTTCTGTGAACTAGTCAAATGTTCCTGCTTCTGGTGGCACTTTGCAACTGGAGTATGAAGTACCAATGAGATGACATAGGAGTTGTGTCACACCTAACCTTAGGTGTGCCAACCTTAGGTAGGGAACCAAAAAGGCCCTATGTCCGCAAGTATCCAGTGAAGAACATGAACTTGAGGAGGGTTTTTTTTTCTGTCTAGCTTGTCGGAAGTTTTTAAGAATACTGTAATTTCGCCATGTTTCTGGCTACCATAATACTTTAGAAAAAGTTCACTTACTGTTTGGTGACAATATTCTGCAGTGTTGACAATGTAGCATATCATTCTTTCATCCCTGTCCGAGGTCTGCAGTAATGGCAACAGGATATACATTGCTGCTTCCGTAGTGTCGTGGGAAGGAGGCAGGCTGTCCCGGTGACCTCCATGGCTCGGTCCCTGGAGCTGTCGATTTCGATGGATCGATGATGCGGCCCGGCCCAGTTATCCCCAGCGGCCCGATATGCTGGAGCTTTCAGGCCTCCACCGCCCGACTCACCCACGGAGAGAGAGACCCGACGCCGCGGAGTCGCAGACGGGCAGGCAGCACGCCGGACCAGCGGGAAGGGGAGCGGCCGGGACCCAGGGACGAGGGTGCAGGGGCCAGGGAGAGATCTGGGGTGAGGGGACAAAAGGCTGCCTGGCGCAGCGAAAAGCGGCGTCGGTACCTGTCCAATGCCCTCCCTCCTCCTCCAGCTAGTCTGCCACTGGAGGAGGGAGGGCATTGGACACTGCCACCGGGGCCCTCGTCCCGGTCGCCGCTCGGTCGCTATCGGAACTGGACCCAAGGGCCCAGGGCGCGCGAGCGGGTGCGGGGCCACGGAAAAAGAAGCCGCGACGCACCACGCGCCCGGTTGCTGCTGCCTGCCTCGCACGCCGGCCACCACGCGGGGCCCGGTCCCCCCCCCAACCCCAAGCCACAGCCGAAGCGCTAGCTCCCCAGGCGTAGTACCCATCTCTCTCTCGCGCGCGCGCGGTGCCCCGGCTTCTCCTCGGCTTTCCTTCCCTCCGCCACACCAGCCACAGCCAGACGCGCGGATCTTTCTCTACCTTCGGAACGGTTTCGCCTCGCCGTCGCCGCCCGATGTGATGATGACGGCCGCCCACACGCTCGGCACGGCCGGGTGGTGCTTTTCCGACCTCGAGAGCACGCAACAGGACAGGACTCACCAGTCACCAGCCTCTGCCTACCGGGGAGGGGACGCCGGCGATCCGGCAGTTTCTAGTAATTTCTTTCCCCCCAGAGACACAACCAAAGGAAAAAAGGCCCGGACGACACAGGCACAGGCAGCACAGGGCGCTCACATGCGCCGTGGATCGCCGTCCCGTGGTGCTCCGTCTCAGAGCACGCCATGGCGCTTTCTCGCTGAGTACTACCGGCCCCGACAAAGCACGGCTCAGGCCCTGCTCGCTCGACAGCTGCTCGTATTTAACAAAGAGAAAGCGTCGCTCGCGCTTGCTGCTTGCACAGTCCCCTAGGAGGGGCAGCAGCCAGCACTAGCAGGATGCTACGCTACTGCTACTGGGAGGTATCATTAGATGGGATTGGACGGCATTTTCAGACCGATTAAACTAACCGCACGGGATCATCATCAGGCAGACATCCCCCTGCCACAAACAGCCTTCGAAGTTCGAACTCTCCAACCACCTACGGTCTACGGACCTACCATTCTCATCCTGCTGCCGATGCTACAGTAGAGATCATCTTCTACGCTTGAGCATGTAGCTCCAAACAGAGAAGAGCTAGCACGATCTGTACTGGGCCTACGTGTGTGTATATACTAGTACAAGAAGACAACAAGGTACCAACTGTGCAAATCGGTTTTATGCCTTGAATATTCAGCTGAAAACGAGCTCCATCTCACCATCTGCGTGCTTGTGAGCAAACAGTAGCCGGGCACAAAACCCTGCAGTGGCCCAAAGTACGTACGGGCCTTGAGAACAACGTCGTGCCGTCGTCGTGTACTACTCGTCCCCAGGCCACAGGGGGGACACCTTCCTGTACACATGCCATGCATGATTGGCCACAGCTAATCAATCTTGCGCCGTGCTGCTGCTACTCTACCAAACAAGGCACTGCAGCTGTTGCTGCCTCTGATCACTGTGTGGATAAGCATTACTATCAGTTACTAATAGTGGACGCTTTCACAACGCTAATTATGTCCCAAAGCCGGGACACCGTACAGCTTGTAATGGATCTGCCTGATCCGAGCCCCCGTTCCGCCGCCTCCGGCGGGTGCTCTCTCGCCGTCATGAACGGCCGGCCGTCGTGCAGAGGAACACGGAGAAGAAGCGCAAAGCCAATGATCCCCTGAGCCACGCGTGCCCGCGAGTCAAGGGACACGCACAGTGAGCAGCGGGATCGATGAGTCGCTGCCGGTGTGGTGGGCGCCACCGGGGGCCGGCCGTGCGCGGCGTGGGCGCCGCCCATCGCTGCTGGCGCTGACGATGACACGCGACAGTTGCCACTGCACCCCCGGACACGGTGCTCTCCGTCCGTAGGGAAATTCTTCAGCGACCTCATCATCGCTCACCGCAGAAGATGCCTGTTTATCACCGCGTCTCGGCAGTGTCGGTTTCCCAATTGCCATTGCCACATCTGTTGACAATGTAGCATATCATTCTCTCGTCCCTGTCTGAGGTCTGCAGTAATGGCAACAGGATATACATTGCTGCTTACACATGAGGAAAACAAGGTGGAAGGGTAGCAATTCAATGGTGACTATCATACCCTGATCTGCCCATCGGTACCAGTGGCAGCTGCAACAATACCAGTTCCACCTTTTGGTAATCTGGCATATAACTTAGCTGCATAGGCCTTGAGTATTCTTTGAAATACCTAGCAAAAATAGAGGCAGGAACAGTTATGAGCACATTCAAACGCGAATGTTTATTGCCTCTGATAAAATAGCTAGGATTAAAAAGTATTAGTGATAAGCAGTTGAAGCCTTGAATGTCAAACTTCTTTGTCGTTGATGCTCATATAAATCTAAACATTAAGTTTGACATTCATGATCAATATGAGCTCAAATAGTTCATCTAGACTCCAAGATACTCCCTCCGTCTACTTTTATAAGGCATATTACGTTTTTTTTCACTTTTCTCATTATATAGGGCATGGCTTTTGAAAATCCGTGATCCTCTGCATTGGTATTTGAAAAATTAACTAAAGGACTTCTCCATGCGGCTGCATGCAGCCATGCACATGAAAAAATTACCTCTTTAATTAACACTAGCACATGGTTCCATGATTTCTTGGTATCTGGAGTACCCTCTAATATGCCTTATAAAAGTAGATGGAGGGAGTAATTCACATGGACAGAAAATTTCATTTCATATGATTGCTAGTGCAAGGCTTGATCCATGGTGCCTTTTTCCTTCTAGGATCACTTTCCTGTAGCTTCTCGCTTATTCAACGGTGCATAAAGATCAGTAGTTTAGGCCTACATGTTAGTTTAGGCAATAGGATCACAAGACCACCTGTTATTACACCCAAAATAAACTTTAGAGCCTCAGCAAAGTAAAATGTTGGAGTTATCAGATTGGGTCTGGTAAAACAGATTTAAGATCGGAGTATAAATCAGAGTCACTAAAGGTAACTCCACAATAGACAAACTGCTCAAGAAGCATATAGGCAGTAGAAGTAGATTAAAAACAGCAGGCACTGATGGCTGCATAAACAGGCATGAATCAAGGAACCATTCATATGCTTTTCATGTTTTCACACAATTTAAGTGATTTTTCATGATCTGAGATATTCGTGGGAATATTCGCATTTGATTCATGTCCATTCCATATTGGTATTCAACGTAAGATGCTCCTATATGTTTCCAATATCTGGGGAAAAATATGAAAGCAAACATTGTAGCACAAACAAGGTTGAAATCGCGAGCTATAGAATTTAGCAGAGTGCTCCAGGAAAAGCTATAGCAGCCCGCTATGGCCTTTAGCAGTATGCCAAAATCCAGCAAAATTTGGACCCAAACATTAGTATTTTTCACCAATTTCAGCACGTATTTCATAAGTACAGGTCTGCACATGAGTGCAGATATAAGCAAATATAAAAAATAAATCACAACTCATAAGTCATAACCCATAGTTCATAAATAATATGTCAATAAGTTCACAACTTAGGAGTTAGCAGATGAAGTTAGTGGTGTTATTTAACCCTATAGCGGAGTTTAGCGGCATTAGCGGTAATATTTGTAATATAGCCGAGGCGCCTGTCTCCAACAGCTATAGCAGGCTATTTGCAACAATTGCACAATGGAGCAAACAAGAAACTGTACATAAAAAGAAAAGGAAAACTGTCAACTGAAATTTGAAAAGGACTGCCTACCTGAAATAAGTTGAACAATGTTTGGTTCTTCGTTAATGCACTGCACCTCTTTAAGCTTTTTCTAATCACTAAGAAAACCTGCAAAGATGAAATTGTAAAAAATGCCAAGCACAAAATGACGAGCATCATGCAAAATCTGCAAGAAGGCCAGCTATGAAAGTCTCATCTAACTGGATAATTTCTAGCACTCTAACACATAAGGTCGATAAATTCTCCAATGCAAACCCAAGGGGGAGAAAAAGGAAGTGATATCAGGAACTAGACAATTTTTTAACAATCCTACAGGACATAATATATGGGATTTGGCAAGGTTTGAATAAGCCTGGAAACTGCTATCAGACAGCAGGAGCAAACCATATAGAAATATTTTTGGGAAGATGTGTATTATTTACCTGCATGCTGCTTGATAGAATGTTTGTCTGACTTCCTTCCTCTATTTCCCATCTTTCTTCCTGCCAGAACATAAGGGTGAGCTCATGCCCCTACAAAGACCTCAAACCATCGTTGCAATTATATACATGTTGTGCATACCTGAACAAGTTTTTCTAATTGATCCACTAAAGATTTCTCCTCAAGTTCTATGTACACAGTCATATATGGTTCAAAACAAGAAGATACGATCCCATGGAAGTTAAACTGCAAGAACAATGAGACAAAGTATAAGATACGAATCTACAGGAACGGATCATCATATAAATCTTGTGGAAACAATACTATGCATGCACTGCACAATAGCTGATAGAATACTAACCCCAGCACCAGGAACTGACAAATTTTTCTGCTTATCTTTGTCCTGCCAACAAAGAGATGCTAGAAGAGTTGGCAAAATATATAATAAAAAGGAAACAAAGAAAAAGGGTAAGATTAAACAGTAAATACTTGTTCATCATCATTTGGTGCTGCCAATTTCTTCTCATATTTCTTCCGTATGTCTGAAACAATTTTATTTTGTTCCCCACCCTCATCTTCATCGTCGCTTGCTGACTCTTTATTTCTAGCAGTAGCAGTTCCACCACTGAATTTCTCTGCCAATTCTTCTTCAAATTCAATGGTTCTCTGGAACGCCTGCATTGCAAGGATATAAAAAGGTTCACTACACATGTTCCATATGGCAAATGGATCAGTTCACATGACCAACCCAACCAACAAAACATTTCACAGGTATCTCTACCACTCCAAGACTTGTGATGCAAAAACATTATGAAGTGCATAATTTTTTTGTATTTTTCCTTGGTCATTTGTTACTTTGCAGGAAATGGAAAATCTGGTAAGAAATTCCAAGAAATCACAAGGGGAATTACCAATAACAAAGTTGCAACATCTGGCTTTTCTTTGAGATTATTAAGGATATCAACAAGCTGGGCCCTGAAAAGAAGAATTTCCACCAGTAAATTGATTTGTAAGATGGAAGACAAGGATTGATCATAATGTTATATCACAAATTTGCAGCTGAGGAGACACTGAGACAGAACAGGTTAAAGAAGGCGAATTCATAAAAACATAAGTACCAATATAGTGCAGCAAACAAGTAAAATTAAGTGAAAATGCCGTTTCAGTTCTATTTAATCTTTAGTTTAGGGCAAGATCATTAACTTCAAAACTAGATAGAGTGAAATCAGACCTTGTAATCTTACAGAACTGGATACACAGCAGATAGTCAACATGCCAAGAAGGAGGAAATATTTTCCAAGTGTCTTCATTTGACCGTAGCCGGCGTTTAATCCACGCATATCTCCTTTCAGTCTTGTCTAACTTGGCAAGTTCTGATTTTTGTAAGAAGTATCAAAATAACAGTGAACTAAAGGGGTAAGTAAATTTATACTAAAAATACAGCCCAGAGTGATATATGTAGCACATGCAAGGTTTTGACCTGCTCCTTCAAAGATCTGCCTATATGAGGTGAGTTCCTTGCTGCAAAAGTTCTTCACTAGTTCTTCCCTCACAGATGGTTCCAATGCATCAACCACCAAGCAAGCATCAGATAGCTGCTGCAACAGCATGGGATCTTCTGTTTCCTTCCCAGTTCCTAAGCTGAAAAGGTATCAATTAGTGAGTCTATTTCACCTTACCCCCGTAGGAAGTATAGACATAAGGAAAGCAGAACTGCCGACTTTGCCTGATTGTCTTACAATTTACCAGGTGCAGAACATGCTAAAAAACAGGCCTGTCAGCTCGTGTACAAGGTCCATATAGAAGGAACTGGTGCTCCTACCTGTTACTATATCATCACCGGTTATGCCGTGTAATCGGGCCAGCATGGTCATACAATCATTCCTATGTGTGTGTCCGAAAGCTATTCTATATTACATTCCATTTAAATTAATCTAGATGAATTCCAGAGTACTAGTGATATAACTCGAAGAATGTAAAACAAAAGCAAAGGTTGCCACTTAACAAGTTAGGTCACCTGTTTCAAGCTGACACATGAACTTAAATCGTCCTTTTCTTGGTTTACTGCTAAGGAATTAGCCATAAGCTGGCACCTTTTTCACAACAACGAAAAAGTTTAATTGCTATATACCTTGAAAAATCTGAAAATACATGAGATTTGAGGATTTTCTTGATGTTCTTGAATTTCTCTCTCAGCTCTGTTATCTTGGGCACATCTCTATAGGCTTCAAAATGACTGCATAACTGGTTTACTGCCTGAAAATAGAATTAGAAATCTGGTTGGAAGTCTCGTGCACATAATCATAAGCATAGGTATGCCAATCATGCAAAATGATCACTGTAAGTATTAAATATTTCAGCCATTGAGATCAATTCTAGAATGTTGCTCGACAGGTGTATCAGCTAAATAAACCGTTCTTACCTCCAGCTGTGCAGCTCCTTCTTTATACTGCCGTTTTGACGCCATAATCTGAAGTTGCTCAACAGCAGAAACTGTACATAAGCATGGAGCAACATGATTTAGATGAGGTTGATCTCCTTTGCTAGAGAGAGGGAGGGTGGGAAGGAGTAAGACAAACTAACCAAGCATAGTAAGACGGTGAAGAGCTGTTATTGTAGTTGTTATATGCCTCTTGGCGCAATCCAACTTTTTGATGTCACGACATATTTCTTGAACCATTGTTTCACTTTGTTCAGCCTTTGTTTTTATCTCATGTATCTTGTGCATTAATTCCTATTAGTGGGCAACAGAGTTAAAACTCCAAACAAGCCATTAAGTGTTCACTCCAGTTATGTGACCAGGCACGCTGGTTAGTCAATTGGTCCAGCAGCTTCATAGAGGGAAAATTAATAGTGCATACAAGGTGAAAATGGTGACCTGAACAGCATTCGTTGCTGCCGCAAGTTCTTCCTTGGCCTTGGTTCCCGAGTTGCTCTGTGGAGTAAAACGAGTTTTCCATGATTAGTCAGCGTGCATAAAAAATTTAGTCCTGTGATTCTAGCAGTACGATTTCATTAAACATATTGGTTACAATTGCATCTTAGGAAATTGATTACCCAATTGCATGACATTGCACTGATGATTAAGTTATGAGACATGTTAGTTTGCTCAATTCAGTTTAGCTGTCCACAACAACGAGCGTCAACATTACAAACAGCAGCACTGCATCAGTAGGATGTGAGAACACAAGCCCCAAACCTGCTGTCGGACGGCGGCGAGGATGCTGGCGTCCACTCGGCGAATCTCGCTCTGTATCTTCTGCATCAACGGCTCGACGCCCGACAATGACGCCTCTACAGGTCACAGCAAAATCAAACGCAAACTATTACTCTAGAGTTCCGACCAACCGGCACAGCTCAAACGAGCGCATTGCCGCCGCCGCGCCGCAGCAGCAGTACGAGCGTGCGAGCTAGGAATCATCGATTCGATTGGAGTGGCGGAGAGCGTACCCGTGGGGAACATCTGGTTGATGTACTCGAGGGCGCTGGACTTGTCCATTTCTCCGGCGAGATCTCTGCCCCGCGCGCCCGCGCCCGGAGGATCTGGAGAAGTCTAGGAGGATCTGGAAGGGGAGGGCGGTGAGGAGGAGCCGATCTGGGCAGGGCACGTGCGGCAGGCTGCCCCTCGCGCGCGCGAGGGGATGAGGTGGCCGGAGAGGTAGAATCGCCGCCGGGTACTCGCCGTCGTCGGCAGCTCGGCCGTTCAACGGGTGGCGCTCCCCCCAGACCCCGTTGATGGTTTATGAGTCGGTTGCTGCCCGCGGAGTCCAATAGCCCGCTTGCTAGATGTAAAGTTGAAGCATTATTTGCTGGTTAACCACTATTGAACACTATCTAATTCTCTTTCAAAAAAGCTTCCGAGTTTTTCTATGGTTATATTTTAGATTTTCCGTGTTCTTTATCCAGTCGTACAAAATATAGTCCATGAACAATTCTTGCCTAAACTTTCAACTATAAATTGCTACCGTTCTTGTAAAAAGTTATTTTAAAACAATAAGTAAAAAGCTATTTTAACAAGCCTAAACAATCCAACTGAAATTTGTTTTGAGTTTCTAAATATGCTAGCAAAAAATCCGTGCGTTACTACGGTTAAATACTAATCTTAAACATATTTTTGTTTTATTTTTTATTGTATGTCTTTATGTTTAGATTTTAGAATTAATTTTTTTATAAGGTACTCATTTATTATCTACTATTTTTGCATGGACTGTATGTAAAACATGTTTGACATGGCTTATTGATGTTGCTACCGATTTGCTCGGGAACTGTGTGCGAGTATTGGGTGTGCAGGCGCCAGTATACAATACACAGCGTGCAAGGCACCGCCATCAAGCATGCACGCATGGCAGCGATGGCAAAAACATTAGTAATTAAGCACATAACACCCTATTGTAAATTGTTCGCATACAAATTGATCATTTAGATCATATTATTATAGCACTAAAACAACCGTTATCTTGATTTAGTACCAAATGCCATACATCAAAGAAGCCATTGCGAAGAAATAATCTTACAGTGATCTAGGTAAATGGTTAGATAATCCTATCAATCTCTACATCTTGCTAACAGTTCCATGTATGTTTAGCAAAAAGCACCAGAATTTTTGTTAGTCTTCACGGTAGAAAGAAAAGGAAATATGGATGGTTGTCCTATTCTTGATTTGTGTACCATAGAAGAATTGGCGTTTCTCTCTCGCGCGCGGTAGGAATTTACACCTGTGTCTATGACAGAACTGTATCAATGTCGTGCTTGCGTGCTCACGTAGTACCAGGAGCCATACATATCCGACTTGGATACGAGAAGTCCGGTATTGGCACGTCATATAGGCGGACCCGTATACAGCGACAAAAAAACAAACAATAACCAAATCTTGTGTTGATTAATAAAAGTTGTAGGGATTTTATGTAAAATTATGACGTACCGCGGAAACAATCCTTACTTTATAATTATTATTATTATATTATTATTATTATTATTATTATTAATTATTATTATTAGGCAGAGATGTACCGAAAGTATGGTTTTTTTTGTCTAGACAAGTTTGGTGATTCATATATCGAGTTAATTATTGCAGCTAGTTTCAACCAAACCATCTATCCATGAATATGAACTACGATAAGTTTTAAAAACTTAAAAACATTCTGTGTTATGGCCAGTGGGCCGGCTGGAGGCAGCCCATCCCATGAACAGTACCATAAACAGTAGCTTAGTTAGAGATAATAGTACCGGATTGGGAGTCTAGTGTTAGGGGTCAAGTCAACATCTCTATATGATGAGAGGAGTTGTATCAATCAAGTCAAACAGAAATATAACCATAATTCTCAGAGCCTCGAAAGAGGGTGAGATTGGTTCAGAGCCTCTAAGAGAGGGCGAACCAGGTTCTGCCTCTGCTGTATCGTGTGATCTAATCCCCGCCAAATAATCCATATCATTCTGAGATCCATCAAACAGCATGCCATACACAAACTTTCAAAATCCTATGGCACTAGTGAATTAGGACGCCCGTTCAATTCCAAAATTGCACCCGTTGAGTTTTTTTCACGCGCGCAACGAAAAGTTGCTCTGTCGAAAAGTGGATCTTTTGCCCGCATGCTCAACTTACTCAGAGTTATATACAGCGGCAGTGGGAAACCGTTCACATACATGCTCGTTACAGCGAAATTTTACTACACATAGGCTTCAAAACCTGGCCCCTTCCTGGACTGATGCTATTCTAGCAACTGCTGAGTGCTGAGCCTGTGATCCAATGCACCTCTTGATTGACACACGAAGGGCAGCACCTTGGTCAAACTCAAACCAATGGCAGTCATGGAAGGTACACTTCTGTAACTTCCCTAGTCCTGTGAGCAATCCAGAACCACCAGGCATCATATCTGAGTTGGCGCTTGAGACACTTCAGCTCAGATATTTGATGAGTCTGTTTCCATGTTTCTGGACTTTGAAGCTCCAGACCTCCAGTTGTTGTCTTCTACAACGTATTGTTCTACTGTTTCTTAGACAACGCAAGGACTTTTAACAGGTTTGATTTAGCCGCATCAAGAAGGGGGTCGGATTGCAGAGCTTTCTCAAAACAGCTTCTAGCATCCTCCCAACGGCCCTCCGCGACAAAAACAAGCCCCAGATTGTTGTTGGCCGGCGCATATCCAGGACACAGTTCCAATGACTTTGATAACATCTTTCTTGCAATTTCATAGTTCCTATGCTGCCGATAAAGAATTCCAAGATTAGAGAAGATCGCGTGCAGCTGCTGAGTTGATGATAGTACTAGTGCCCGCTTATATACAGTTTCAGAGGAAGGATCATCTGATAGCTGCAATGCAATACCTGCGAAAACAGGAAGTTATTCTCGGATACTGATCATACAGTGCACAGTCATTACTCATGGAGTCAACTACACCAAAGTAAACAGGTTATGTATCAGTGCATGGTTATGTAGTAGTTTTTTAATTCAGATGAAAGGTTTGGGGGAATTTCTGTAACTAATTAGATGCATTGCTACATTAGAATATTGCTGCGACTTGAACAAAGCTCAAAATATCAAATGGTCAATTTTAGACAACCTCCATTGGCAAAACAAAACATATAACTTCACTCTACTAGCAAACAAGAAGAAACCATATTTACAGCAATAATTGTGAACTTCAGGTTTTAATAGCAATTTAAATCCCTGTGCAAGAAAAAGAACTCACAGTCGATAAGATTCACATGTTCGGTATCATAGGCGGCTGCAATTTCATGCTGCGCCCTGTGAGCCATTGCCAACCCAGCCCAAGCAATTGGGGCATCAACTGCTGAAGGGTCACCTTCTTTCAGAACTGTTGCCATTTCATTTGCAGCCCAGTGAAGTTGATCATCGGTACACTGTGACCTTACAGCATCTCTGATACGGTGAACTGCAATAGCATACCGAGCAGGCATATGATTGGGTTCCAATTTTGCTGCCTGCAAAGCATAGTATTAGTATATACAAAAACAAATAAGAAACGCTGCACATATTTATTTTTCTGGCTATGCCTAGGCCTTCATCACCTGCCTTACAGTGAATGCATTATTGTCAAACATATACAATCTATATAGTTCGCAAGAATAAATGATATATTTCCCAAAGACCCAGTTTGTGAACTAGCAAGAGAGTCTGCCAGGTTTAAGGTACCAATGGAAATCTGGTGATTGTGTCATTGAAATATTTGTTTTAGATCAACCAAATAGTTGTGGAAATATGATTCCTCATGTCTAAAACATTTTGAACTAAGTACCAATCATCAGTGAAGCAGGGAGCTAACCAAAAGTGCCATTTAGTCACTGATCAGCTTTTGAAAAATATGACGCTTTATGTTAATAATTAATACCACAATCTTCAAAATGCCAACCTCTAGGCACAAGATACTAAAACTAACACTAAGGATTTGAGCATGATTCTCCAAGCGAATCAAAACTAGAACACGCCAAGGAGTGAATCTTCATTAATCAGTTTCAAGTCAGAAGGCTAGATAACTTATTGTGTTCTCATCACAGAAATTTCTCCAGCAGTCGACAAAACAAAACAATATTATCAATTGCATGTCTGGACAATAATGTCAATAGAAGGAAATTGAAATATAACAACAGCTGTTACCTGCTCCAAGCACCTCTTCGAATTCCTATGCTCACCAGCCATATAATATGCATTTGCAAGATTAACCCAAACTGATGCAGCTTTAGGATCGGCCTTCACTGCTGCAAGTAAGCAATCTTTTGCAACAACTAAGGCTTCTTTCTGATGAAGGTAAGGACCTGCACTGACATTACCCCCTGCCCCTGAATTGTAAAAATGCATGAGACAAAAACCAAAGCAACTACTACTACTCATAAAACACCTGTAAAGTCTACGTTTGGAGGAAAGAACAGCTTTCTTGATTTGTTTTCAGTGAAAATAAAACAACAGATAGATTGATATAGCATGTTCAACTATAATGCTCGTGTTATCTAATTGTCTGGTGTCATGATTTTGAATAGAGCAACACAACACAGGGATAATCGTGCCTTCATGGTTTGGCAGCAAATGACAATTATAGAAGATTATGGCAGTAAGTGTCCATGTACCTGCAGATAAAGATCCATATTTACAGAGAAGAAGAGCTGCATAGTTAACCAGAGCAGCAGGGTGGTTTTGATCTTTTAGAAGAAGCTCTTGAAAGCACTTTGCAGAGAGCCCTAGATCCCCACTGGAAGTTGATAAATATTAGTGCTACAGTCTGAAGGAAGGAAATGACAACTGAAATGGTATTTCAAACCTTTGAATGTATGCGACACCAAGATTCGCAAGGGAGTCCAAGTAGTCTGGAGCAACAGCCGTGAGAGAAGATAAAACTGAGATAGCGCTCTGTACAGGGTCAAAAACATTAGCAACTAGTACTTCAATGACATGTCACTGCAGTCGCAGACACTGCTGCATGATCAATGGAGAGAAATGGAACAGGTTCAGCGCATCATACCTGTATTTGACCGCCCCGTAGAAGAACTAAACCTAAGATATTCCAAACAGCTGCTTGCCTGTGATCTGACTCAACTGAACTCTTCAACTTAACAAGGATCTCATCTACCTCACCTGTTTCAAGCTCTTCATCGAAACTATCGCCCATGCTTGCTTGCAAAATACACTGCATGTGGCACAAACCGAATCAAGAGGGAGAAGAGCAGTTTAATTAGATAGGCACCTAAAAAGAAGATCTAACAAATGCATAAAAGAAAGGAAAACTAGAGAAAAGGTAAAACATGGTGATTAAGCAGATGAACCTGTGCATGGTGTATCCTCACTGATGAGAGTAAATCAGGTCTCCGCACTTCTTCTTCATCTTGTAACAATATTTCAGTCGACTTTTCATATGATGCTATTGCCTGAAAGGTTTGTGCAGCTGCTTGAGCTTATGCAAATCCTAAACAACTTCAATGTTTGAAGAGAAGATTTACCTTCTGTGCCTGACCAAGCCTTTGATACATCAAACCCAACATAAAATGCGCGTGAGCATTCTTAGGCATTTTCCGGGCCACATGAACCAACGCCTGCAAAGAGTAAGGTTAGGCTCTTAACCACATTTTGGTTGACCATACCAGTACCACAAATCAAGACTAGGCGCCACGACATCACGGTTCATACAGCATGAAATGGTATTCAAATGCAGTGCCATTTAGCTATAGCATTCAAAATTGATTATCCGGAATGGCATCAAAACAAAGGACTTACAGCTTTCAGGTTGCTAACTTTCTCCTCACGTGGAGCAGAAACCCCTTGGCAATGTTGATCAGCATCTGTTCATGAAGAACTGTAAGTAATCAACTCACAACAGGAAATTATCCTTCCACTGCATTGGATACCGACAATCATGTCACCTTCACATTCAACAGCATCAGAGTCCTTCGTTGCGGTCACGTTTTTTGCCAAACCCCCATCTTCATTGCCACTCCTGCAAGTACAATCACCAGCTCTCATTATTTACAACTCAAGAGAACTGCTGGCTTGTGAACCCATAGATTTAAAATGATTTGGATACTGATCTCCCTTACCCAAACAGAACCGTACATGTTATATCCCGTTCAAATAAATGCGTATTTTAAGAATAGTGAGCAGGGCTAAAAAAATATTAGATAAACATATACACCAAAATCCAGAGCCATGTGGATAGAAATTGAATTTATATCAGGTGAATTTTCCTCCCACGGAAGAAGACTAAATTAACTCCATCAAGTCGTAGGGTTACGGCTCCCACGAGCATGAGACTAACGCCCAATTCCATCCCAAGCATCGCAGTGCGCGCAACTGGAAGTGCGCAGGCAGCAGAAAATCCCGCACGCTCAGATCGAAATAGTAGCCTGGTAATCTTACCTCGTGGAGGAGTCGGCGGCGACCGCCGGGGCCGTGGCAACGGGCACGGGCACGGGCACGGCTACGGCGGCGGCGGGGTTGGGTTTGGGGGTTGGTGGGCGGTCCTCTCCATCGCTCTCCGCCGGCTCGAAGTTGAGGTCGGCGAGCATGACCGGCCTCGGCGGCGGCGGGTGGGTCTCCGGCATCGTCTCCGTCCGATCCCCGGTGGCTGTGTGTCCTCTGTGAGCTCCGGATGCGAGTTCAGGGATCAGGGCACTGGACTTGTCCTTGACTACTCGGCCAAGCATGGACGAGAGCAGGGAGCACGAGAGAGCTCTGCTGCGAGTGGGCCGGATCGCACATGGCCCCAATGGCCCGATACATTACTGTCTCCGCTTCAATTGGGCCATATTGGATTAGGCCCACGGTGATGTAGTATGCTAACCGCTCCGCGAGATTGGGCCCACTGGGCAGCGATGTGAAATATAATACTCTTTTCTCTCCGTATCGAAATATTTGTCGTCGTTGATTTTTTCTTACAACTTTGACCATTTATCTTATTCAAAAAGTTATCGTAAATATGCAAAAGGGTAAGTCAAGCTTAAAATACATACAATAGTAAAGCATGTGACAAATAAAATAAATGATACTTGTATAATATTTGAATAAAACGAATGGTCAAAGTTATAGAAAAAAGTCAACGGCGATAAATATTTCGATACGGAGGGATTATGTAACTCTGGTGACCCTGGTTTTTTTTCTGAAAGCTTAACCCTGGTGGTTACTAACGGAACAGAAAAGAAATGGGCAGATTGTCCGTGCTGGAGCAGTACGACCAGCGCTGATTCCTGCTTCTCTGTTTCTCATTGGCCTGTGACCGAGCAGTACACCCAATCGTGCCTCGATTCTCTCTAATCGCCTAGTACGGAGTATTAGGTGGCGTATGTACTCCCTCCGTATCACAATTAGATGACGTTTAGGACAGTGATACGGTCTCCAAAGCACAACTTTGACTCATATTTTCTATAGAAAACATTTATTAAAACATTATATATGTATACTTTTATGAAAGTAATTGTCAAGACAAATCTATTAATATGATTTTCACATTTCTAAACTCAACGGTTTAAAAGTTATTCATGATTTATATTCCTAAGGTTTGACCAAAACATTTTCCAAAACGTCATCTAATTGTGTTACGGAGGGAGTATATGCATTCCCCAGCTGGTGCATGCGTGTGCATAGTCCTTTTTTTTTCTTTCTGGTGTGAAGACAAGCTGGTAGCCCCCACGGATGCTGCAATGATGCTTGATAGATTGGTAGTATCGAATTTGCATCGCACCGTTAGCATATTGTTCTCCCTTAATCTATTCATCGACGCGGGGAGAAGGATATACAACACTTCTGCCATTCTTGTTCCAGGACATTGTTCTCCCTTCTCGGTCTTGCGCAGCGTCCGCCATGCATGGAGCTCGTCAGGAAACGAACAGCAAGCCGAGTGGCCGGAACACGCACTTTTCAGGTTGTCCGTCCGTAGCGTTAACGTGAACCCTTGGACAGCGCGGCATGCACATTACGCGTACATACACGAGCCAGGTACAACGAGCCCCAACCAACCAACCCGAAAAGCCAGGCTCTCTCCCGACCTACAAAGAAGAGCTAACGACTGCATAAAAGAAAGTAAAACTAGAGACAAGGTAAAACTTGTTGATTAAGAAGGTGAACCTGTGCATGGTGTATCCTCACTGATGAGAGTAAATCAGGTCTCCGCACTTCTTCTTCATCTTGTAACAATATTTCAGTCGACTTTTCATATGATGCTATTGCCTGAAAGGTTTGTGCAGCTGCTTGAGCTTATGCAAATCCTAAACAACTTCAATGTTTGAAGAGAAGATTTACCTTCTGTGCCTGACCAAGCCTTTGATACATCAAACCCAACATAAAATGCGCGTGAGCATTCTTAGGCATTTTCCGGGCCACATGAACCAACGCCTGCAAAGAGTAAGGTTAGGCTCTTAACCACATTTTGGTTGACCATACCAGTACCACAAATCAAGACTAGGCGCCATGACATCACGGTTCATATGACATGAAATGGTATTCAAATACAGTGTCATTTAGCTATAGCATGCAAAATTGATTATCCGGAATGGCATCAAAACAAAGGACTTACAGCTTTCAGGTTGCTAACTTTCTCCTCACGTGGAGCAGAAACCCCTTGGCAATGTTGATCAGCATCTGTTCATGAAGAACTGTAAGTAATCAACTCACAACAGGAAATTATCCTTCCACTGCATTGGATACCGACAATCATGTCACCTTCACATTCAACAGCATCAGAGTCCTTCGTTGCGGTCACGTTTTTTGCCAAACCCCCATCTTCATTGCCACTCCTGCAAGTACAATCACCAGCTCTCATTATTTACAACTCAAGAGAACTGCTGGCTTGTGAACCCATAGATTTAAAATGATTTGGATACTGATCTCCCTTACCCAAACAGAACCGTACATGTTATATCCCGTTCAAATAAATGCGTATTTTAAGAATAGTGAGCAGGGCTAAAAAAATATTAGATAAACATATACACCAAAATCCAGAGCCATGTGGATAGAAATTGAATTTATATCAGGTGAATTTTCCTCCCACGGAAGAAGACTAAATTAACTCCATCAAGTCGTAGGGTTACGGCTCCCACGAGCATGAGACTAACGCCCAATTCCATCCCAAGCATCGCAGTGCGCGCAACTGGAAGTGCGCAGGCAGCAGAAAATCCCGCACGCTCAGATCGAAATAGTAGCCTGGTAATCTTACCTCGTGGAGGAGTCGGCGGCGACCGCCGGGGCCGTGGCAACGGGCACGGGCACGGGCACGGCTACGGCGGCGGCGGGGTTGGGTTTGGGGGTTGGTGGGCGGTCCTCGCCATCGCTCTCCGCCGGCTCGAAGTTGAGGTCGGCGAGCATGACCGGCCTCGGCGGCGGCGGGTGGGTCTCCGGCATCGTCTCCGTCCGATCCCCGGTGGCTGTGTGTCCTCTGTGAGCTCCGGATGCGAGTTCAGGGATCAGGGCACTGGACTTGTCCTTGACTACTCGGCCAAGCATGGACGAGAGCAGGGAGCACGAGAGAGCTCTGCTGCGAGTGGGCCGGATCGCACATGGCCCCAATGGCCCGATACATTACTGTCTCCGCTTCAATTGGGCCATATTGGATTAGGCCCACGGTGATGTAGTATGCTAACCGCTCCGCGAGATTGGGCCCACTGGGCAGCGATGTGAAATATAATACTCTTTTCTCTCCGTATCGAAATATTTGTCGTCGTTGATTTTTTCTTACAACTTTGACCATTTATCTTATTCAAAAAGTTATCGTAAATATGCAAAAGGGTAAGTCAAGCTTAAAATACATACAATAGTAAAGCATGTGACAAATAAAATAAATGATACTTGTATAATATTTGAATAAAACGAATGGTCAAAGTTATAGAAAAAAGTCAACGGCGATAAATATTTCGATACGGAGGGATTATGTAACTCTGGTGACCCTGGTTTTTTTTCTGAAAGCTTAACCCTGGTGGTTACTAACGGAACAGAAAAGAAATGGGCAGATTGTCCGTGCTGGAGCAGTACGACCAGCGCTGATTCCTGCTTCTCTGTTTCTCATTGGCCTGTGACCGAGCAGTACACCCAATCGTGCCTCGATTCTCTCTAATCGCCTAGTACGGAGTATTAGGTGGCGTATGTACTCCCTCCGTATCACAATTAGATGACGTTTAGGACAGTGATACGGTCTCCAAAGCACAACTTTGACTCATATTTTCTATAGAAAACATTTATTAAAACATTATATATGTATACTTTTATGAAAGTAATTGTCAAGACAAATCTATTAATATGATTTTCACATTTCTAAACTCAACGGTTTAAAAGTTATTCATGATTTATATTCCTAAGGTTTGACCAAAACATTTTCCAAAACGTCATCTAATTGTGTTACGGAGGGAGTATATGCATTCCCCAGCTGGTGCATGCGTGTGCATAGTCCTTTTTTTTTCTTTCTGGTGTGAAGACAAGCTGGTAGCCCCCACGGATGCTGCAATGATGCTTGATAGATTGGTAGTATCGAATTTGCATCGCACCGTTAGCATATTGTTCTCCCTTAATCTATTCATCGACGCGGGGAGAAGGATATACAACACTTCTGCCATTCTTGTTCCAGGACATTGTTCTCCCTTCTCGGTCTTGCGCAGCGTCCGCCATGCATGGAGCTCGTCAGGAAACGAACAGCAAGCCGAGTGGCCGGAACACGCACTTTTCAGGTTGTCCGTCCGTAGCGTTAACGTGAACCCTTGGACAGCGCGGCATGCACATTACGCGTACATACACGAGCCAGGTACAACGAGCCCCAACCAACCAACCCGAAAAGCCAGGCTCTCTCCCGCTTCGTCGTCGCCAACTGTGAAGCCTCGAACTACCCCAACCTACTGGACCAGTCCAAAGCAAGCGCCGCTTCCGTGAAGCCCCGCCGACCCCGTCGGCACCGAACCATCGGACCACCGGGCACCGCACGCACGGGCACGGCCACCACCACCAGCTGCCTCCCTCCCTCCCTTGTCCGCACCGCACGCCGCGCCCGACAGCACCAAGAGAATCCGATCGGCCGGTAGCTGCTCGATCGGGGCTTAAAGAAAGCCTCCCCGAATCGGCTTCGCCGATCAACGTGGCGGCTCCTCGGCGGCCGGAATCTGGCCGCCTACGCATCAGATCACAGGCTCGCTGATTGATGAGCTGATGAATAAACTAGTGCGCTTGCCTGTGTCAGTGCTCAGGGGGGCGCCGATGGAGCGAGTGATCGGCGTAGAATACGGCAGGCGGAGGCGTCGCGCATGTGCTGTCGATCCGACGCGGCAATCATGGTCGCCGCCGCGAAGGTGGCGTCGCGACCCGATTGTTTTTTTTTTTGTTATTTCGTCTCTTCTCTGGTGATGCGATGCCCGGATCCAAATTGTATCTGGGACTGGAACGACGCGCATGTGTTATTCAATCAAGCCAGGTGCGTTTCATTTCGGCTAGAACGACGTACACAGGGCTATTTGGGGCCAGGGGGGGCAGGGAACGGTCTCCCCTCGTTCGCGACATGCCCACGTGCCGGTGTTCTACGTAGGAACACATGGTCCTATACTTATTTCGGCCGTCCACATGCTAATGGCCGGGTGGATATCGCTGATTCACTCCACGAGATCGATCATTTTTTATTTAAACTGAAAACAGATATAAACACGGGAGTAAGGTGACACTGCAATCTGGAATGAACAGTGCCATAACCGCCGCTGAAAAAAAGATACTAAAAATATTACTAGTACCGGTAGAAGAGATGAACGACCACACTGTTCATTGCCCAGCAGAAACAGTGAGCCGTAAGCAGCCAACTGCCGGGCGCGCGATTGATTCCGCCGGTCCCGCCATGCATTTCGGCAGGCAAAACCGTGTTCACCACCTCCCCATGTGCTGCCGCCTCCAACCGCCGCGCGCGCTGCCGCTGATGCTGCCGTGCCCCGCCCGCGCATTCAACTCTCCATCTCCATCCCCAACGCGAAAAAAAGTCTTTTCAGCGCAGCGCTCTCGCTCGCTCGCTCGCTCGCCGCCTCGGCGGCAACAGGTGTCGTGTCGTCCCCGTCACGGCCACGTCGCCTAGCTTAGCTAATCCCTCTTTTAATTAAACCAGGACGGTCTCGGGGTGTTAAACAAACGCGCCCCCTTAATCGCCAATCATTTCCGCCGGCCTCACCCGCACGGTGGGCTTCTCGGCCCTGTCGCGACTTTAACCTCCTCCCGTTTTGTCCTCATCGCCCGCGTCCCTCCTCCTTGCTTTAAAATCCCAGGCCCTGCTGCCACTCCCGGCACCCGGCAGCAACCAGCCAGCCAGCGATCGACCGAGACAGGCACAGGCACAGAGCACTAGAGCACGGAGCGGAGCAGCTAGAGCAGCAGCAGAGAGAGACTGATAGAGATGGTGAAGATTCCGAGCCCGAGGAGGCTGTTCAGGAGCCGGTCGAGGAGCACGGCGGGCAGCGGCGGCGGCGCGGACATCTGCGCCATGGTCGCCGAGCACGAGAAGATCGAGTGGGAGGTGCGGCCCGGCGGGATGCTGGTGCAGAAGAGGCGGACGCCCGAGGAGGAGGCCGCCGCCGTCGAGTACATCCTCGTCAGGGTCTCCACCGGCTGGCAGTGGCACGACGTCTCCATCGACGCCACCGCCACCTTCGGTACGCCCATCTCCACCGATCATGCCCAGCCATTGCATTCGAATATGCCTCTGTTCTGCTAGTCCCTGTGTGATCAACTGATCATCAAATTAGATAGAAATCATGGCGTTGTTGGCTAAGCTGCGGTTGCTATCCAATGCAGGCGACCTGAAGGTGATGCTGTCGTTGGTGACCGGGCTGTGGCCCAGGGAGCAGAGGCTGCTGTACAGGGGGAAAGAGAGGGACGACGGCGAGCACCTGCACATGGTGGGCGTCCAGGACAAGGACAAGGTGCTGCTCCTGGAGGACCCGGCCGTGAAGGAGAGGAAGCTCAGGTCAACCACCTTGGCGCAGCTCATGGGGGTGCCCTGCCACTCCTTCATCCAAGTGTAGAGAGGAGCTAGCACCCTGAATTTCTTGCCAGCTTCCTTTCTGTTTTTTTTTCGGTTTGTTTTGCGTGAGCGGCTGAGCAAAGATTTCAGCTCGGTCTAACTGCAATGTTCAGAACCTGCTGAGTTTGAGAGCTTGAATTCGGCCAACCGAATCGAGGCATTCTCAAAAATAGGATATACAACTGTAAGATCGAGAGAAACACGTTGTGTAAATTACTGTGAACGGGTACTCCCACTGCCACTGTGTGCGCTGATTCTTTGTTTCTTTTATTTACTCTCTGTATATAGAAATAGATTCGATTGTTGAGAACAGCAATACAGTTCAGATTTGCACATGATGCTCTGTAAATTCTTGACTTTTGTAGTACCAGTAGATGCCTCCATTTTCTCAATCGGCTCGGCGTGTACTGAACTCCGAACATGCTACAGCAATCTGCGTTGCTCGGTTACTCAGTCCGCTTGTACTTTACGTACGCATGCTGTTTCAAGTTGCAATGGACAAAACCAAGTGGCAGCAGGTTTACGGCTACCAAACATGTTGAAATCTGCCAGCTCGCGCTGAACTGCAAAGGGTGGACAGGAACCTGCTTTGAGCAAGCTGCCCTACCCACCATTAACCACTACTAACAAAATCATCGCAGAATCAGAGAAACGATTGGTACTATTATCCGGAAGAGAAAAAAAAAGGACATGTCTGTACTGTAGGATTTCTGCATGGAGGAAAAAGTCCGCGCTTTGAGGATGAGCATTGCCCAAAAGCACAATTATGTGCGATAGGACAGATGATCGCACGGAGGGAAAAAGTCAATCGCTTTCAAGCCGTTGATACGCACTGGCTGTGTTTGGTTCGTGAGGCTTTTGCATTATGCTGGATTTGGTTCAGGTGCGTAACTAACCTGATGAAAATGTGTTTAATAGACTATTAGGCCGGCTAAGATAACAAGATGAAGCATGGTATTTTGGGGTTCTCGGTAGGTTCGCTTGTCATGTACTGTACATCTGCCCTTCGGGTCGCAATTGACCTATGCCAAGAAGCAACAGGTATACGGTTACCAGATATGCAATCGCCAGCTTGCACTGAACTGCAAAGTCTGCGCAAAAGCAAAAGCTTGCTTTCTTCAACCGTACGTATACCTGAACTTTTTTAAAAACTGCTCGTCAAGACAGTGGAGACAGTAGTCTGCATTCTGAATTGCCGATGACGTTTCTACCGTATCCCGTGCACAAAGCTCGCGTCAGTGGTGAGACCCGGCAGTAAAAAGTAAGCGACCGATGATGATGGCCTGATCATCATGGAACCGAACGAAACAGTTATTACCAGATACCGTGAGCTACGCCCCTGTGCCTCTACCTGATCAGGTCCCGGGGACACAGACAGGGACGCGAAATCTAACTCGTGAATTCGTGATTATCCAATCCATCCCGGTGGTCGACCCAATCCCCTGAACTCGTGCCGGGAAGGGAGGAGCGGATTGAACGCTGACGCCCCCACACCCCGCACCGCCGACCCGGCCCGGGTCGTGCCGATCCGCGGCGCATGTGCCGGGCCGCCCAGCAAGATCGGCGCAGACGGCGACGCACACGTACGCCCGGATCAACTTGCTGATTAACAAATGGACTTTCTCGCCCGCCCCGGCGTGTCGCGGTCTCGCCAAGTCGGCCAGTCGCGGCTTATCCGAACGGCGGCGGCGTCAGGCTCAGGCTCAGGCTCAGGCTCAGGCCCAGGCGCTCAGCGTTGCCTTCACGCGGCCGCGGCGGCGTGGGGAGCCATGCCGCTGCCGCTGCGGCAGGTCGGCACTCGGCAGCCGCATGTGCAGTGTGGGTAGGTTTCCCACGGAGCCAATTGGATTGGGCGCGCGTCGCGTATCCTGTATCTGTGCCCGCCGCGGCCGGCTGAATCATCGGTTTGGTCCGTGGCGTTCGCGGGGATCAAAACGTGCGTGAGCTCTCTTTAGATCCGGCAGGACTGGAAGGCAAAGGGTGACCACACTAGCACAGGTAGAACATGTTGCTGCTCGCTACGTGCACGAGAGCCTGCCGGAGCCCGGAGAGCCTATAACCACCTCCTGTATGCACGCGAAGTACAAAGGCGTGGAATTTTTGCGGAAGGGATCGTATAGCTCGGATTGATCGTCGCTTGCGAAAGGGCAGTAAAAATAGGCATGGCAGCGGGTCCTGGCGTGCACGGTACATAGCACCCGTTTATGGCACGAGCGGCAAGCGGTCAGGGCATCCACATTGGCTTACACGATAATGGAGAATCCGTTTCGCTATTACGGTGAGGCTTTTTTTTTGAGATTTATTACGGTGAGGCTTGTGAAGATCATGCACTGCAGATGAGATGCCGGGCCGTCTCAAACACAAACGGGATTCCTTTTCCAATTGTAACCGAGGTGAAAATGATTAAATGATGATTAGTACTACTAGCAATGCTAGGTGGGCCGAATCTGATTGCTGGTCAATTTAGGCCTTCCCGGGCCCAGCAAACATGTGTGCTCAATGACTGGGCCTTGAAGTAAACACTACACACAGCCGACAGCCCGATAGCATTCCAGCCCGTATCCCACCGTCCACCGGTCAGACAGTCAACAACAGTCTCGGCCCATAACGATGCTACCTTCTTTGCAGTTTACACGACCACGGCCGGACGCCCGGACCTCCGGCCACTCGAGCGATGGCGGAGATCGCCGGCGACGAGGCCCCAGCGCCTCCTCCTCCTGCTCCTTCCACCTCTGGCGAAGTCTCCAGAGGCCAGTCTACTTCTAATCCTGCATCTGCCGGCAGCAGCAAGCCGCCGTCGCGCACGACGAAGCCCGGTGTGAAGCGCCTCGTCCTCACCGCCTCCGTCCTCCTCTCCTTCCTCCTCGGTACCTCCTGCTACCTCCCCTACCTCCCATGGCTAGTGTTTTTGACTCTTCTCTGTATAACTCGCTCTCATATCTGTATGTCTTTCTGTAGGACTGCCCATCCTGCTGAATTCCACCGAGATCCACCGTTCGCCGCTGCCCTCCGACGCAATCACCGCCCTCGCCCACCGCCTTCACTCCAGTCCACCCTCCTTCCCCTGCGGCCTCCACGCCGTCTTCATCCGGTCCGGTTCCGGCCCCTCCGATGCCTCCCTCGCAAGTCGCCTCGAGCGAGCGATCTCGGCCCAGCTCCAACCCCTCCCGGCCGCTTCCACTGCCGGTAATGTCTCGGTATCAGTTACTGTCGACTCGGCTGGTAGCTGTTCCAGCAGCAGCGTTGGCTCGCGTTGGCAATGCGGGTCTGTGACCACTACAGACCTGGTGCGTGGTGAGGAGGTGTTCGATGAATTGCTGCACTCGGCATTGAGCAGCGGCGGCGGGGATGGGTCTAGGGTTTACACTGTTGTGGTTGTGGAAATTGATGATGAGGATGGAATGAGGGTTGTCATTGGGAAGCATCGACATGCTTGGGTTGTTGGAAAGGTCGATGAGGCTAAGGCTGTGTCAGTTATTGGGAAGGTATTTGTCAAATATTTCATAAATGGCGGTATTGAGGAGGGTGAGGCAGGCATTGGGAAAGGCGAGTTCATGCCAGTTGGATCAGATGGAAATGTTGTTCTATC